>SKCR01043507.1:0-155867 GCA_019454045.1 Zanthoxylum bungeanum
AATTTAATCGTAATTGTTACGAGTTATTTTGATATGCAATAGACCATATGATGGTTCTAGAAACAAGTTCTTTGTGATCTTTGAGATATTAAGAACGAGTTTCTTATTCATGGAGAATTTAGTCAGCAACCATAAGGTCAGATTAGTTCTGATTCTAATTATGACATTAGATGGTCTATGTCATATAAAGTCAGAAAAGATGCAGTGAGAGTGTCACCATTGATTCTACTGAATTTGTGGAATCAGTTGTAGCTTAAGAGTATTGACTTATGAAGTTGCATAATGACCTCATATATTAGAAGTCTTCATATTAGTATAGTGTTTGCGGTGGTCTCAAAGTATTTGGATTTGATCTCTAAATACATAGACAACTTTGTAGCTATAGCACAATACTGATATAGCGTCTGAGTCATATTGATGTGGAATTTGGATTCTACAAAATATGAATGATGCTAGCTAAAGAAAACGGTTGGGTTTGTTGGACAGACTCGATTTGTTAAAGCAGGCTTACTTGTTGTTGCCTACCTTTTGAGTGCTGGTGAGCTCTTGAGGGCCATGAGTATGCGATACACATTGAGACGTGTATATGATACCATGGATTGGCACTAGAGCAAGTGGGAGAAATTTTTAGGGTTGGTGCTCCGAGTGCCAATCCGGATCGTATTTATGTTCGATTCATAAATACGAGCGATTCAATTTTCCATAATATTACTAATTTACTGGTAGCACCCTTGTCTTTTATACACATATTCGGTCTAAATACGATTAGATATCTGTTTCCGATTAGACCGAAACTAAATCCGGTTTAGTGATATGTGTCTATTAGACAAAGATACTAGGATTTACCATATAGTGCGCGGTTACAACATAGTATGTAATTGACATTGGGAAGTGCACTATAAGATGTATATCCTTTAATAAAGTTCTTGGTCAAGATTTGCTAACACGGGTCGGTTAGTAAAATCCGCTGAGACCAGTACATGTCATATATCGTGACTTGGTTCGATGGTTTATCCCAGTGAACCATGAGTCTCGGGAGACTCATATAGACATGTAGGTGTTTATTTGATAAGACACTGAACTACTCACTGAAGGCTTCCTAATAGATGGTACACCAACGTCAATAGGAACCTTCTCGAGTTGAGCGAGCATAGTGGTCCTTCGACTTGAGATACCATTGTGGATATATGAGCTATCCTCCACACTTTGATGGCAATCACGTCAACGATCTATTCATGATCAGACCTCCGCCTGTTCGTTGGGTGTGGACTGATGCTCATGATATCCTGTGAGTATCAAGATATGATCCGTCAGTCTTGTGTACAGGGCATATGCATCCTCACGTGTTTACGATCTAGTAAATCCATGGTCGTGGTATAACTTCAAAAATTAGTTTCGAGAGTGTTATTTAGAGATCGTAAAATTGAAAGTCGACTGTATTATACCGAATGGATTTGACGTTCTGATCTATATCTCAGGTATAATACGGATGGCCTGTGACGGAGGGATTATACGTATGCAGTGACCTCGACTTGCATAGTTTAGCGAGATTATCCGTGGTTGTCATAATTCATAAGTGGGTGGATTATGGACACGAAATTAGATTTCGTGACGGATAGACCTAAACTTAGAGAGTCCCACAATATGAAGTGTACTCGTTGAGCACTTGGGCAACTCGATATGAATAATACAGATTATTCATAATACTTTATCGGATTAAATGAGTTAATTCCGATCGTTTAATCTGTTAAACGATAACACATGCATTAGGGAATTTTGTCCGCTAATAATTATTGTGTATTTGTATTTGATACATAATACGATTAGATACACATTAATTATTTGTCAAATGAGATTTTGACACATGCCATAAATATATGTATTTATTATTTAATGTAAATAAAAATACATATATGTTTATTATTTAATTATCTAGTTATTTAAATGTTAAATAATTAAATAATTAAATTTTTAAACTTTATCCTTTTTTCATTAAGTATATGATACATGGTGATAAATCATTGGGACATATGGCATGAGTTTAATTACACCTTATTCATGTCCAATTTTGATTGGACAATTATAAAGTGATAAAGCTTTAATTTGATTAAATTTTAAGTTGACAAAATTGCACCCTTGACCACTCATTTTCGTCCAACATATAAAGGAAAAGAAAAAAAAAATTTCATCATCTCTCCACTGCCGAAACAAGCTCCAAAATATGGGTTTAAAATTTTGTTTCAAAATCTTGAAGATTTGAAGGAAAAGATCAAAGGACAAGCTTAGGAAATAAGAGATTAAAAGGTAATCTTTTAACCCAAAGCTTAGAAATATGATTTCTTATTTCTTTTTGATTTAGAAAGTATTCTAGGGTTTCTTTCTAATCTAAAAATTGGGGCTTTGTTGTTTGGTGGATGGATTGGAAGTTAGGATGCATGTGTGAAGTGTTTTAGGAACTAATTAATGTAATTTTGTTCCAATTTTGTTCAAATTTGTATTGGACAATAAGTTGCCATTCTAGAGTGTAAAAGCCACTCATTTTATGCCTAGAATTGTTTTAGAGTGATTCATATGTGTGGTGACTTGATTTGGTGTGTTGATTAATTTGATTAATCTTGAATTTTTGGGTTTAAAGCATGAAAAATGGACAAATTTCGTTTCTGGATCAGATCCCACTAAACTGGAAATTCTGGGATATTTTTGATGTCTTACGAATGTAACGGATGTGTTTTGGGAGTTGGCACAATTGCCGGAAAGTGTTTCGGACTTGAAATAAGCGAAAACGGCCAAAAACGATGTTACCGGCTGGATTTTGTGCCAACCGGGTGACGGCTGTGAAAATAGTGATTCCGTCACTGTTCGGCCAGCCCGTGAACTGCCCCGACCCTATTGGAGCTGACCTGGTCAGTTTCCATAAGTGTCGGGTAGTCGGTTCGGTCAAAAACGTGTATTAGGTAATTTTACGGAAAAGCAGTTTTCGTAAAAGTTTCGCTAGTTTTCAACTAGTTTATGTCAATATTTGATATTGAATAAATAGGTTTAGGTGAAATATAAATAAATAATTCATATTAGATAATGAATAATTTATTCGGTATTTTGAAAAAGTTTTAAAATACGATTTCGCACGAACCGCGCATTCCGCTGCGCCCTGACACCAAAACCCCAACAGTTTCCCTTTCCAAGTTGAGCGTCGTTTGGGCTGCCTTACGCTCATTCTCAATTTTCTTTGCTCTCTTCTAAGAAGCTTCAAGCGCCACATTCAACTAAGCATTCTCTTTCCTCATGGTTGTGTCAGATTTCTCCACATCCCTCAACCGCCTTTTGCTCGACTCGATATAGACTTGTTGGAAAAAGTTGCATTCCAATGCCAGAAAAAACAAACAAGTTAATATCCATTTGACATACATCGAAAAGTAGAGCAATGGAAAAAAGTTTTTCGCTGATAAGTAAGGGCTACGACCTTCTTGATTGCCTTCAGAGGGCCCAAGGTAGCCAATAGACCCTCATCTTCCTCAAGCAACAGCCCCCTAACAAACTTGGAGAGGCTGGAAGGGTCAGAAATTATTGTCATCCCATGAGGAACCATAATAATCACATTTTCCAAGTCATCCTTCAGTTCGGAAAAAGCCTTTCGCATCTTTAAGGGAGCAGTGGCTCCAGACGATGCCTTCATCACCTCAGTATAAGGTTCTTCCGCGGCTACCCCCTTTAACTTCAGAGATTCAGGCTCTGCTTCCATCTAATTTCCCTTGGCGTTCTTGCTTTTTCTCTTATCCCTCATCTTCTTGATACTACGAAGCTTGAATTGACCGGACATAATCTCAGTTGCACACAAAATATCCTCAACTGTTAGCGACTTTAAAAATAGGAGTTGTTATAGGAGCAAAACGAGTTTTACCATTATGTCTATTACATCGGCGACCACTGCACTGTTGGACTCACAGCCCGTTGAGAGTACGGATAGCTCATACGGAAGGACTAACTGGAGAATAAGGGAGTCGCCACCCAGTATTAAACATTGGGGATGATTTATGGCCGCACTACACACCTCACAAGGTTCGACCTTAAAACTCATTTGGGTTCGAAATGGTCCCTTAATGATGCCATTATAATATTTACGCTTAAAAGAGGTATCATCATATCTTATAATGCAAAAGCATGAAAAACAGTTTATATAACACATAATAACACAAGCATGAGTAGCGAAAGCAGTAAATAAAGCATAGAAAAGTCTCTACATTATTACAATATTGATAAAAATGCTAACTAAATAAATCTGGGTAAGTATCACATGGGTCTGGCCTCGAAGAGGTCGGCCGGATATACACACGAATTATTTATGTCTGACCGGATATGTATCGGGGGGATGGGAATAGCTCATACTCTTGTTAAAGACCAAAGCAATAAATAGTATAACTATAATGCGATAAGTGTTGGATAATTATGACCCATAGCATCACTATTTGTACAGATCATGGTGTTGTTGTACAAATTAACTATGTGACAAAGGAAATTACTCTTTTGTCATTTGTAATTAGATTACCTAGATATATTAATGATAAAAGTCCATATGATTAGTACCAGATTAATAAGATATGAGACAATATTAATCCACTAAGGTTTAATCATTAAATATCTCTAGTCGTAGTATTATCGAGACTGGACATCGATAATGCGGAATAGACTAGTATTACACTTGTGCGTGTTATGGAAGCGTAATGGTATAGTTCTCATATATTTAAGTATTGGATACTCATGCATGTGTAATATGAGGTTCTGTTTACCGATGGTACGGAAATAGCTTCGCTCTGGAAAGACCCCTCAGAATCCCATTGGTAGTATAACTATGTGTCTATGGGAATCTGAATCAGGGTAGGTGTATTTGGTCTTAACTTGAGACTTGCATCGCTAATACTTGCGACAATCAGTATACTTTGATTTTGGTCGTCCGGGGCTTTAACAGGTTTTCTGTACGCCTCTTCTAGGTATACTGAGAATCGTAGTGTATTGGATGTGGTGTCAATATGGAGATGATGATCACTGATAAGCGGAAAATATATCAATATTTACCGCCCCTTTTACTTAATATTTTGTTTAGTTTCTCTGGTTTGATGAACGTTTTGATGTGTTTTAGTTTATTTTGCAGATAAAATAATATTGGGACTTAATGAAATCATTTAGGATGAAATATACGTCAAATAAGGGCAAAAATTGGACTTGACATATTAATTTTGGAGATTGGAAACTTGAAATGGCGTTTTAACGAAGTGCAGTTTTGGAAATTCCAGTTTTTCACATCTGTCGTATTTTGGGCATAACTCTTTACTCCAATATCGGATGGAGCTGATTCAAGTGCCAGATTAAAGAAGACTCAAATATCTACAACTTTGAAGAACAAAATACTTTCGAATTCGGAAAATTTCATGACCGAAATTGATGAACCATCCATAAGTGTGTTATGTGTAATTAATAAAGTCACTTTCAATCATTTTCAAAGCAAAAAAAAAAATAATAAAAATTATCAAATCATCACCAAACATGATAAGAGATTAGTGGAGCAATTAATAATGGATTTGGTGGAGCAATTAGTGGAGCAATTAATAATTGATTTGGTGGATGATTTGATGGAGGCAAAAGTTTGCCTATAAATACCAAACCATTTCATTTGTAAAATTCATACTTTCTTCTAAGGAATTCCTTAAGAATACTAAGAAGATTGTATCTTCTTTGTTTATTTATAGCTTTTAGTAATTAATTTCCGCTTTCGCACTTTCTTTTCTTTATTTTTCAGTTTTTACTTTACGTAATTTACTTTTACGCACAATACTTTTCTTTCTTTAATTTTCAGCAATTTACTTTCAGCATTTACTTTTCAGCAATTTACTTTTCAGCAATTTACTTTCAGCATTTACTTTTCAGCATTTAATTTTCAGTATTTAATTTCAGCATTTATTTTCCGTCATTTAATTTTCAGTATTTTACTTTATGTCTTTTATTTTATTTAAGTTTTTTTTACTATCTGTAAATATGTGTCGTAACTAAACGAGTTATCTGGGGTTGTGATGAAATCCAATATCACCGGTTTATAAGGGGTTAAATTATAGTTTTGGTAATTTAAAGATTTATTTATTGAGTCTTAATCTTAATGTTTTTTCATTAACTGGCCATTAATAAAATTGAACTGTGAAACTTAAAATGAACTAGACATAGGGATTTTAAGTTTAAGACCTTAGACTCAATAGTCCACGATCTTCCTTGAGGATAGATAACCCTTTAATAGATTTCCTTACAGGATAGACATATACCTGTCGGGCGGGGGTAGCCATAATTGGAACTTAAACTTAATAAATCCATATAATTTGGTTGACCTAGACATATGGTTCAATTGGGTTAAACTGGGTATTTGTGTCTGACCATCGACAGAGGCTTACACATAATTTAGTGTTCCAGGTTAATAAATCAATATATTACCCAACTTTAAGATAATCACTTCATCTTTGAAATGATATTGGAAGAAATCACAACCCTAGATAGTTTTTAATATTGAATTTTCTTAAAACCTACTTTCGAACAATTTTATTTACTTGTTTTTAAATTTAGAATTGTCACCATTTCAAATCAATTAAACAACCTGTTAGATACTAGTAATCATTTGACCTCATAAAATTAATAGATTAGATATTAAATCCTCGTGGGATCGATATTTTTATACTACTTGAACGATACGTGCGCTTGCGTTATACGGTGTGTTTTATTCCGGTCAAGTTTTTGGTGCCGTTGCCGAGGTCTTATTTATCTTTTCCTATTAGTTTAGGGGTTAGATACATTACTTGTATCTAATTTCTTTTTACTTATTGTTTTTTTTTTCTTGTGTTTCAGGTTCTCAGAAACTTCATGAGATGAACCAGAAGCTTTGAACTTCGACCGCTTGATCCAGAAATTGAAAAAACCATCAGACAATTGAGAAGGAAAGGCGAGAAGGCCAAGAAGCTTTAGTCAACATGGAACCTGAACCTTTGGAGGTTGCACCACCAATTCCCATTCGAGACAGAACCATTCCGATGGTTGACAGACTCATTTCCTATATTGTACTCCTCCCTTACCAGCAAATGCGGGTGACATCAAAACATGCATTCAGATGATTCAGCAGTCAATTCAGTTTGGGGGAATTCAACTGAAGATCCTAATGCCCACATCACAACTTCTTGGAAGTTTGCGGCACTCTCAATTACAACCGAGAAGCTGAAGAAGCAATGAGATTGCGTGTTTTCCCATACTCCTTGATGGACAGAGCTAAAGCTTGGCTACATTCACTACCAGCAGGTTCTATCACAACTTGGAACACTTTAGCCACCAAATTTCATGCAAAGTACTTTCCACCAGCCAGAACCGGAAAGCTGAGGAATGACATCACATCCTTTGTACAACAAGATTCAGAATCCCTCTGCGAAGCTTGGGAAAGGTACAAAGATTTACTCCGGAAATGTCCTCACCATGAAATTCCAAAATGGCTTCAAGTCCAAACATTCTATAATGGACTTTCTGGAATAATGAGAACCACAATCGATGCTGCTGCTGGAGGAGCTTTAATGGCAAAAGGAGAAGATCAAGCCTGGGACCTAATCGAAGAAATGGCCAACAACAATTCTTTGTGGCCAACAGAAAGGAGCATGATCCAAAGAATTGCAGGAATTTATGAAAGTGGAGCCAATACAGCAGTCAACGCCAAGCTAGATCAGATATGCAAATTCATGGAGACTCTTACCACTGGATCCACAAGTTCACCATATGGAGGAGCACCAGAGTCGAACCAACTTGAAGAAACGGTGAATTATGTCAATAATTTCAACAGACATAGGAACAATCCATATTCCAATACCTACAACCCAGGGTGGAGGAATCACCCTAATTTATCATGGAGCAACAATTCAGGCCAACAGTAGAACTATCCACCACCTGGATTCCAACAACAGAACAAAGCCAGGAGCAGGAAAATGAACCAGGAATAACAGAAGTGTTGACCCACTTGAAAAAGATAGAAGCAAAACACGACTCTCAAGCAGCAAGATATGATACTATGTTTCAATCTCAAGCAGCAAGATATGATGCTATGTTTCAATCCCAAGCAGCATTAATTCAAGGTCAATCTGCTTCTATTAAAGTACTGGAGAATCAAATTGGACAACTGGCCAATGCTCAGAGTTACAGACCGCCAGGTAACCTTCCTAGCAACACTGAACCAAATCCAAGGAACATGGGGAAGGTGCAATGTCATGCCATCATGTTAAAAAGTGGTACTGAAATCAACAAAGATGTTGGAGCCAAAACAACTGCTGAGGAAGTTCAAAAAGAAACAAAGCAACAGATGGAGGAAAAAGAAGCAAAGGAAAAAGAACAGATCATTCCACCTCCACCTTTTCCTCAACGTCTTCAGAAGAACAAATGGACAAGGACAGGATCGTCTCGGTTCTGGAGATCTTCAAAAAGCTGCATATCAACATTCCATTTGCAGAAGCGTTTGAACAAATGCCCAGCTATGCCAAATTCATGAAAGACATTCGTTCACGAAAGCGGAGATTGGGAGATTACGAGACAGTAGCATTATCAGAAGAATGCAGCGCTATCATTCAGAGGAAACTACCCCCAAAGTTGAAAGATCCTGGTAGTTTCATTGTTCCTTGCACCATAAGAGAACATGCCTTCGGTAAGGCTCTGTGTGATTTAGGTTCTAGTGTTAACTTGATGCCTTTTTCTATTTTCAGGAAATTACAGATTGGAGAAACAATGCCAACTTCAGTCTCACTACAACTTGCTGATAAAAAACTCGTATTTCCGAGAGGTGTAGTTGAAGATGTGCTGGTCAAGGTTGACAAATTCATTTTCCCAGCAGATTTTATTGTCCTTGATATGGAGGAAGACCCAGACGTGCCAATCATCCTCGGGAGACCATTCTTGGCTACAGGTCGAACCATTATTGATGTACAAAAATGAGAACTAACCATGAGGTACAAGACCAAGAAGTAACATTCAATGTTTTCAAGCCATGAATTTCCCAGATGATGAAAAGAATGAGGAATGTTTCAGACTTGATGTGATACATAGTACCGTTCAGAACTCTGATGAAAGACAAAGTTCTACTGACAAACTTAAAGCATGTCAATTACCTGTGGAACTTGAAGATAAAGCGCACTGCGTACTGAAGAAGCCTATTCTTGCACTACAAGCAACAGAAGAGAAAAAGTTCCACCAACTCAATGAATTGGAGGAATTTCACATACAACCTTTTGAGGATTCCAAATTATACAAGGAAAAGACATGATGAGAAGTTAGTGCGCATACAACTGGAACCAGGGCAGAAGGTACTGTTAAACAAATCAATGGTGAAATTCTTCCCATGGAAGCCAAAATCACGGTGGTCAGGTCCATTTGTGATCACCAAAGTTTTACCAAATAGAGCCGTTGAGATACATGATCCTGACTCCAACAAGACTTTCAAGGTTAAAAACAAGCGTGTCAAGCAATACTGGGGAGAATCATTTGAGCGACAAAAAGAAAGTGTCACACTTTCAGATCTAGCCTAACGTTCGAGAAGTCACGTCTAGCTGACGACTTTAAACTTAGCGCTCACAGGGAGGCAACCCATGCAATTTTTGTATATATTGTGATTTGGTGTGATTTAATTTTGTGTGTTTAGTTTTTCAGATTAAGACATTTCAAGATGGAAGAAGCTCTCACAAATCTTCACAAGCAATTTCCTTCTCTCCCTCAAAAATCTCTGATGAAAGTTTACAAAGCTCAATTGGAACGGATGAGATTACTGATGATTAAAGGTATTCCTAGTGACATTCGTTGGTTAATTGAAGCACGGGTTCGATTGGCAGGTGAGTCTTCTGACTCTTTTATTTCACATCTGCCTGGTTTTGGAAGAAACACCTATGCAAAAAACGTAGAGCTAAGAAAATGAGTGTTTGTACAAATGTGCACGCTGGAATTGCAATACTACTCGCTGTCGTTCTTTAGGAATGGTGTCTGATAGTCGCGAAGACAAAATTAAATTCATTAGGGATGGCTTGAGTAAGGAGTCTTTAGATGATATATCTTCAACTCTTGAGACGCATCCCAGTGGATATGTTCCATAGCATTCGCAAATTACATACACAATTCCAAAAATAAAGACAACAATTAAGTCTTGGGAATCTGACTCAAAAAGACCATGTTTGCCCGTTTATAAGAAAATTGGATGGGAAGCTTGTCCCTGACGCATAGACGTCAATCAAGCCGTTACTTTTCTTGTAAATATTATATCTCTGTGTCTTTTCTTAAAAATTGTAATTTGTTTTGTTGTTTTCTTTTATTTTCTCCGACAGGATCCAAACCTTTTTGACTATCACGATATTATTTCGCTACTAATCGTCCTCTGGAAGATACTTGTACTATTTTTACTCACCATTTTCAGGTACTATAAATTCAGCCCATCATTGCACTTTTGAAGGCATCCAGAGTTGAGAAAGAAATACATAAAAAAAATGGAAGCCATTTCAAGAAGACGAGTTGAAAACATCTGTGTGTTTTGCGGTAGTATTGTTTGGTGTTAAGCCACATACGTAGAAGCAGCACAAGAATTGGGTCGAGTCTTAGCTGCAAAGAATTGCACTTAGTATATGGCGGAGGCAATCTTGGACTTACGGGGATCGTTTCAAAAGCCGTAGAAGAAGGAGGCAGCCACGTTTTTGGGAATCATCCAAAACCCTTGGCAGAAGCAAATCTTATTGAACCATCAAACGGAGAGGAACTGATTTTGCCAGGTATGTCTGAACGACTGGTAGAAATGATTAACCGTGCTGATGCTTTTATTGCCTTGCCAGGTGGCTTGGGTACATTGGAGGAAATTTTTATTGTGCTATCTTGGGCGAATCTGAACATACACCAGAAACCAATTGGGCTGTACAACGTTGATGGATTTTATGATTTTCTTTGTGTGTTTCTTGATGATGCCCGGAGAAATGGGTTCATGTCAAAACCTTTGAAAGAACTCCTTTTTACTGCCAGAACTGCTTCGGATCTAATTGACCAACTCTTAGCCTATGAACCACGAGTTGATCATATCCTTTCAAAGATAAATTGGTCGAGGACGATCGTGGTAAGAGGCGTCGTGTTAATCTGGATCTTAACCTTTAATTTCCTGTAGATTTTCAGCTAACCAGGTACGGACCTTCTTAACTCTCCTTTTACTATTTAAGACATTGGGGGACAATGTCTCATTTAGGGTTGGGGGAGGGAATTAGTTGACTAGTACCTTGCTTTTAGAGTGTGTGTTTTTTATTTTTAGTCCAAAATTTTCGAAAAATACAAAAAAAATTTAAAAAAAAAAAAATTTGTTTTTTTTGTTTTGACTAAAAAGGGGTGAAATTGGTGAGAGATAGCTGAGTAAGGAGTTCTCACTCCTGATACGTATCTCAAACCCATTTTCGAAACAAGTTAATTTTATTTATTTCCTTTTGATTATTAATTTTGTGAATTCTCCATAATACTGACTAAAATGGATCTTCATATTCTCAGTTAACAGATATTATCAACATGCATAGTAACATACGGACATGAGTTAAAATTGAAAAGTTTGTAATATTCAGTGCTCTAGTTTAATGGGAGGAAGCATCTCAAAAAGCAATGGAGTAAAAAAAAAATCTGAGATCCGAGTTATTAAGTCTGTAAGGGTGTTTTAACACCTAGTGCCCTAAAACCAACTGGTTTGAGAGTCACTGGCCCAAAGCTCGCTACATGGATCAAAGATGCTACAAATATATATATATATATATATCTCTGAAGTCTGAGTAATTAAGTCTGTAGGGGTGTCTTAACACCTGTGCCCTAAAGCCAACTGGTTTGGGAGTCACCGACCCAACTCGCTACAAAGATGGAAGATATTGTATATAAAAAAAAATCAAAAAAAAAATCAGAAAAATCCGAAAAATTATTCCATTGCTGCAAAAAGGTGTGAATTCTGATAAAACTTTAGGACAAAAATATTACTCTCTCATCAACTGCACTTATGACTGTTGTGGGCAAAAATGAGTTGTTTAATGTTTTGTTGGCTGTGTATATGGAGAATGGTAAATATAATCGGAGAATTTACTTATTCAGTGATTTAAAAAGAAACAAAACAACTATTGACTTGGAGTAGAAGTTTCACCTGATTAGTCACTAACTTCTTTATTCTCTTTTCTCTTGTCTTTTTGCTTTTGTGTGCATTAGTTTTATTATCTTTTTCCTTTTGTAAAACGTTTGTGGGTATCGTTGTTGTAAGCCCTCACGAGACTACAACTCGTCCATTAGGGACACCTACGGGTTTAAAGGCTTGTTGCATATGCTAAATGCAACCGTGATCCCTACGAAAGTGGCTTAGTTTAATTTTAATTGTCTTGTATTTTATTTTATTGTTCTGCTCGAGGACTAGCAAAATGTTAGGTTTGGGGGTGTGATAAGCGGAAAATATATCAATATTTACCGCCCCTTTTACTTAATATTTTGTTTAGTTTCTCGGGTTTGATGAACGTTTTGATGTGTTTTTAGTTTATTTACAAATAAAATAATATTGGGACTTAATGAAATCATTTAGAAAGAAATATGGGTCAAATAAGGGCAAAAATTGGACTTGACATATTAATTTGGGAGATTGGAAACTTGAAAGGGCGTTTTAACGAAGTGCAGTTTTGGAAATTCCAGTTTTTCACATCTGTCGTATTTTGGGCATAACATTTTACTCCAATATCGGATGGAGCTAAGTCAAGTGCCAGATTAAAGAAGACTCGAATATCTACAACTTTGAAGAACAAAATATTTTCGAATTCTGAAGATTTCATGACCGAAATTGATGAACCATCCATAAGTGTGTTATGTGTAATTAATAAAGTCACTTTCAATCATTTTCAAAGCAAAAAATAAATAATAAAAATTATCAAATCATCACCAAACATGATAAGAGATTAGTGGAGCAATTAATAATGGATTTGGTGGAGTAATTAGTGGAGCAATTAATAATTGATTTGGTGGATGATTTGATGGAGGCAAAATTATGCCTATAAATACCAAACCATTTCATTTGTAAAATTCATACTTTCTTCTAAGGAATTCCTTAAGAATACTAAGAAGATTGTATCTTGTTTGTCTATTTATAGCTTTTAGTAATTAATTTCCGCTTTGGAACTTTCTTTCTTTTATTTTTCAGTTTTTACTTTACGTAATTACTTTTACGCACAGTATTTTTCTCTTCTTTAATTTTCCGCAATTTACTTTCAGCATTTAATTTTCAGTATTTAATTTCAGCATTTACTTTCCATCATTTAATTTTCAGTATTTAATTTTTAGTATTTTACTTTATGTCTTTTATTTTATTTAAGTTTTTTTTACTACCCGTAAATATGTGTCGTAACTAAGCCAGTTATCTGGGGTTGTGATGAAATCCAATATCACCGGTTTATAAGGGGTTAAATTATAGTTTGGGTAATTTAAAGATTTATTTATTGAGTCTTAATCTTAATGTTTTTTCATTAACTGGCCATTAATAAAATTGAACTGTGAAACTTAAAATGAACTAGACATAGGGATTTTAAGTTTAAGACCTTAGACTCAATAGTCCACGATCTTCCTTAAGGATAGATAACCCTTTAATAGATTTCCTTACAGGATAGACATATACCTGTCGGGCGGGGTAGCCATAATTGGAACTTAAACTTAATGAATCCATATAAGTGGTTGACATAGAACATATGGTTCAATTGGGTTAAACTGGGTATTTGTTCTGACCATCGACAGAGGCTTACACATAATTTAGTGTTCCAGGTTAATAATCAATATATTACCCAACTTTAAGATAATCACTTCATCTTTAAAATGATATTGGAAGAAATCACAACCTAGATAGTTTTTAATAGTGATTTTCTTAAAACCTACTTGGATTTCGATTAAAGAGAGATAACGATTAATTTGGAATTAATCGATTAATCTGGGATAAAATATCAATTAAAGAGAGATAACGATTAATTTGGAATTAATCGATTAATTAATATATTTGATATATTAAACGAAATTGGATTTCGACGCGGTATTAAAATTAGATGTTAATTCGGGCGAACGAATTAATTTAGAATTAATTCGTTAGCGACGTGAATAGTGACTTCGCTAGGCGTAATCATTTAATTGCGTCGCAACGGAAAATTCGTTAATTTGGAATTAGCGAACCCGAGCCCGGGATTGTTTGCGAGGGCATTTGCATTTCGAATTCGAGTGCGGCACGTAAGTCAAATCAAGCGTCAAATCCTTAGTCGCATCAAGCATCAAATCACTTGTCACTTTGAGTGATGTGACTTGACAACTTGATTGATAGATGTGACTTGATGGGAGTTGTGGAAAAGCTTTTAAAAGCTTGAGTGACATATATTATTATTATATGTTTGGTATATGTTAAATTGTTTTTAGAAATCAATTACTCATAACACTTTTTCAAATTTTTCTTCTCTCTTCTCCACAACTCACTCACGCCCATGGAGGGCAGTTCTTCTTCTGGTTTGTCGTGAACTTGGAGGAAAAAAGGGAAGCAAAGTGCTTGATTTTTGTGGCAAAAATCATGAGAGCTAGCACTCCAAGAGACATGCGAAGGTGACAGAGAAGTCCATCCATGAGCCGAGAATCGTTTCGTAAAGCTTGGAGCTTGATTCATGGTGATCAAAAATGAAACCAGTGAGCTGTGACAGTGCTCACTGCCGAGCAGTCCAATAGGCAGAAGTTCGAGTTTTGTTCGTTGCCGCGTCGCTCAACCAATCGATGTAAGTATTCCGTGACTTTCTCGATTGTATTCACACATGTTCATTCTTGTTTAATGATCCTTGGGACCTTAGTAAACTCCAACAATGGTATCAGAGCAAGGAAAACATGAAAAATTTTAGGGCTTGAAATTTGGGTAAACTTGATTTTGAGCATGTATAATGAAATTGGATGAATTAGTATGCTTAAATTGGTTTTAATTGATGATTGATTGGATCAATTTGATTAAAAATTGTTTGGAACATTTTTCCCCAAATTTCTAGTGTTGGTCAAATGGTGAGAGCCCTAGATGTCATGGTGTTTTTGATTTTTTGATTCATTGGATGAGTTAGAATCATTAGGGAATGTGATTTAATGTCGATTGTGGATTTAATTGGATTGAAATCGAATCGGACACAAATAATCCCTAAAAGCCGAGAGTCATTGAGCATGTATTGGGTTTGATTTTTGTTAAATTATGTTGGACATGATTTAATCTTGATAAGCATGATTAATTAGGCTAATTGATGTTTTAGAAATGTTAATTGGGTGATTAATTGTGTTATACACTTTAGGGAATTAAATTGTGAAATTGGATTTTGTGATTTAATTGATTTAGGCCCTAAATTGGATTTGAGCTTGAAATGTTGTTATTGGGCTTATTGGGCTTAGTTGTACTAAGTTGGGTTTAGGCCAAATGGATTGGATCCAATTGAGAATAAAACCACCTCCATAAAGCCCAAATGCGACTAATGGACCTTTAAAGTTTAATTGGGCCTAATGGGCCTAAATTGATTTTTGGGCTTATGGGGTAACTCCCGGATTGGACTTTGGTTATTGGGTTTGACCCGAGTTGACCAAAAGTCCACGCCGCAAGAAATTAATTAAAATCCCATTGGACTTTGATTAAATTGACGTTGGACGTTAATCGGGCTTTGAGACCCGTAACGATTAAATTTGGAATTTAATTCGTAAGGTTTTTAAATAAAGTGTAGTATTTTGCGTGAGTCAAACTCATTTTTGCGAATAAGTACTCAAAGTACGAATTCTCGAATTAAATTAAACTACACAATTTGGAATTAAATAGTGAACAAGAATTAAATACAAATTGAATTGGATTTAATTGTGTAGTTTAATTTAATTCGAGAATTCATACTTTGAGTACTTATTCGCAAAAATGAGTTTGACTCACGCAAAATCAAATCGTTGTTTGAACATTGGATGATCACTAATTATCAGATTAATTAATTTTATTAGATTGATTGATAACATGCTTGTGTGAATACATGGTTGCGATGCATGAATAATGTATATCGGATGATATTAGATGGGTGGGACAATTTTATAAATTGTTGTAATAAATTTGGAATTTATTAATTGGACCTGCGTGTCCAGCCTTATTACCTCCTTATTCTTTGTATTCTCTTCTCTCACCTATTCCCCTCATTGTAAATGAGGTTTCTTTAGAAGTGTAGTGTAACGGGTAGAAGTAATACATGTGCTCTAGCGGGAGAGAGAAAGTGAGAGATTTGATCTAGGATCAATATGTAAAGTATCCATCCGCATATCATTATTATTTTACATATACGCTTTATTATGTGTTTAGAATGCATGTTTAAGGGTGTATAATGATGAGACCTTAACAAAGATAATAAATTGGTTGCCAATTTGCACTCGAAAAACCCTCGCAAAATATTAAGCGTCTTTCCTTCCATTGAGTGATTCTCACTCAAGATCCGAGACTGGCATTGGCTTGTTGGCCAAAGTCAAAGCCTTTTTCCGTCGAGGATGTGTTTGAATCACGAGAGCTTTGTTTTATGTCAGTGTCTTATCCAAGTAGTGGTTTGTTGGCCAAAGTCAAGACCACTTCTTGTCCATCGACATTGATTACGAAGCTTTCCATGGTCAATGGGCCGCGCTTAACTGGGATCACTAAGTTTGTTGTGCCAAATCCAAGGCTTAGTTGATTCAGAGGAAAAAAGGTTAGGTAATACATTGGATGTATTGGCATATATAAGATATGTTTCGGACTTGGACGTCCCCCTACCGGTTCTAGGAATTGATTGATCAATTGATCTTAGAGATCTACCTAGTTAATTATCATACAATTTGTTGGCCAAACTCAAAATTGTGTGATATTTAATGGGATCCTAGCCCACTAGGAAACACGGTTTCCCGAGTACTCGACAGAGGGTTAGAGGCTCGCGAAAAATAGTGGGAGGCAAGATTGAATTTGCAATATTCGTTTAATTACTTGTCTACGCGCGCTCAAACAAATATTCATTCGTCATATAAATTAAATGTTAGTTGGACTAATATTTAAATTATTGTTTTTAATAAATAGTTGGACTATATTCAAACTATCCATTTATAGTTGATTTTATAATTGGATTATAGTAATCAAATAATTGATTTTAATCTATTAATTTATATAGTTGATTAATAGTTGGACTATTGTAATCATTATAATAAATAGTACCTAAATCGTTGATTAAATAGTTGGACTATTAAAATCAAGAGAAAATGAAAGTTGACATTTAAAACATAATCCTAGGGAAAATGTATTTAAATGGTTTAATTTTCAAATTGGGAATAAAATTTCAGGATGGTCCTGGAAAAACTAATGAGTTACGTTATTTGATAAAATAACATATTATGCCTAAGCCCGGAGTTAAGCAAATAGTAGAGTATGATCTTTGGAAGATCATGTAATGATAACTTAAGTGCTTAATCCATTAAGCTTGTCGTAGTAGACTCCTTAATTTATGAATCAGAACTAAGGATTAGATCCTTAAAGTATGATACTGAAATTGAAGGATCTTCATAAATATATACTTGGGTTTTAGAAGTACTAAAATTGCAATAGTAAACTCTTGGAGGGTTAATGACTATTCTCAAGGAGATAAAGTCAAACTTTTTAATTAGGCAAGTAGCGCAAGACGCACTTTACCTCGATATTCTAGAAACCCTGGGCTTGGCCAAAGGCTTCTGGAGTGTTGAAAAGGGCAAAGGCAAAATCATTATAATCTTCTAGGAAGATTAATGACATATCCCAAAATGTCTGCCTAATTGTGGCAAACGGGATCGCGGAAGCAAGACTGCCGTTTGGACAAGGCAGACATGAAGGAATTGAAGACGATCAAGGCTCTGCCTTCAAATATGTTTGTCATAATTATATTCACTACTAGTATTAAAATTGGATTTTAGATACTTAGTGTGAAATATATATATATTGATGTTCAGAATCTGCTATGAGCAGGATATTGACATCAATTGAGATTTAATCTGTGAATTGGAAACGGGACGAAAGTCGTTGTTTTAACCGTAGATACCTAAGGTTAGGAACTACCTTCGGGTGTGTACCTAAATTTGGAAACTGTTATAATGTAACTAGTTTGACTAAAAACATTATCTCTGTATCAGTGTTTAACCCGCTGCGGGTAAACCTTTATATTCTAGAACACTAAAGTGTTTCATTATATAAAGATGATATTGAGATAAACACATTAGATGTGATTAACAGTATTTATATTTTGAATATAAATAAATCTCAAATATATATAACATGACAAACAAATAGCTCAAACTGATTTGATCAGAAGAAACTAATTGTGGCATTGTTGTCTGGGACACAATTAAACAAGAATCGTATATCCACACTTTCGAAGAGTGGGTACTAGGGCTAATTTGATTCTACTCAAATAAAGTCTACGAATCTAGTTTATAAACACCTTTACTGGTAAAAGTGTAAATGCCACCATCTGTTGCCCTAGTTCATAGTGAAGCAAGTGGGCCCATGTCTAGCTAGGCTAGATGTGGATGTGAATATTTCGTGACCTTTACGGATGTGGTCGCGTTTGTGGGTTATGTGTTTCTTTTTGAAAACAAATCGGTTACTTTTAAAGTTTCGACACGAAAATAGACAAACAGATTGGCTAAAGTATTAAACCATCACGGTAAGACCGTAATGGAAAATACTTAAGCAATAAGTTTCTAATATACTTGAAAGACTATAGTATTCTTCCAGTGAGGACTCCTCCCGGAACACGTCATTTTGACGGTGTGTCCGAACAGAGTAATCGAATTTTGTTAGACATTATAAGGTTAATCGTGAGTCGCTCTGAGCTACAATTTCCTTCAAACGGATAAGTTTTAAACAGTGCAGAACTAATTTTGAATAAGGTTCCATTAAAATCTGTTTGACAGATTTCATATTAGATATGAACGGGAAAGAAACCCAGTTTCTCATTCCTGATAATTTGGGAATGCTAGGCATACGTTTGGATGATACCAAACTAAAAACCCAAATTGGATAAGTGCCATTGTAGGTTATCCTAGGGATACATAAGTATAGTACTTATACAACTCACAAGAGAACAATTAGATTGTTGCTCACCATGCGGTCTTCCTAAGAGGAATACCGATATGTAGTGGTAAGTGGGAGGATAGTAAAGCTCGATGAAAATCGGAGTAATACTATTCCAGGCACCGAATCCTTAATGGAACACATATAGTTCATCAAGGATGAAACTATACCATTGATCTTCGAATACATAAGAATCACGTATGTCGGAGAGAGTCAGAAAATAATCTGGGGTATGGGTTTCTGATCTCACCTCATAAATGTCTATCTTATTGAGGATACCAACTGACTACGTATAGGAAGTGATACAAGATATCGACTCCCTATTATGACAAAGTGTCATGAGTCCGGAATGGATTCCATGTATACCAACTATGCTTGGACACTAGTTGTTGTACCGCAAGGCAAGCATTGTGCCTACTGGTACTATATAAGTCTTCAAGGAAGACGTACATGGATGGCAACATTCCAACGTATAAGCTAGGCTTTTAGCGGAAAGGTATCGTTATCAACATTGTTTTGATTACGATTCAACCTTTTAAATATTGCCACGGTAATGCATTTGGATAATGCTTGCTATGCTGCATGTTTCATTATATGAAATGTCAGCAAAATAGGAAAATCGCTTTCCTGAATGGAAACCTTTTGGAGGATGTTTACAACATCCTGTCGGTTTTGTGTCGTACCAAAAATAGCAAACAAGGTTTGCAGGTTATTTGATCCATGTTTGGATTGAAGCAAGCATTAGGTTCAAGAAATTATCATTTTGATGTAATCATAATGTTTATGATTTAATTAAAACGAAAATGATTCTTGTGTATATAGAGGGTTAGTGGGAGCGCACTAACAGTGGCTGTCCTATAAAATAATGATAATATGTCATTTCTTTGAAATGATATTCCCATAAAATCGGTGAAAGCTTGGCTTTCGAGAAAACTCTCTGAGAACTCGTATATTGAAAAATGTACGCGACCTGGTGTCTCATATGCTTTGAGCATATGGATTCACAAACAGGCCAATCCAAGTGATAGTCACTGGATTGAATTAAGAACATACTTAGTGTCTTGGAGAACTAAGGATGCTATCTTAATCTATGGAGAAGGAGAACTTGAAGTGACTGGGATCACTGCTGCAAGTTTCCAATCGATAAAGACGACTAAAAGTCCAATGGTACTATACAGTTTGAATATCGAACAGTGAGCTGGAAATCTTCCAAGCAAGATACTGTTACCGAATAAACAACAAATGCGGGTTATTGCTGCAGCTGAGAAAGCAATAGAAGCCATTTCGGTCGATAACAAATCTAATTAGATTAGATATAATTCTGTTAGCTGCTGAGCTAGGCGTCAGCACAGGCTAGAGAATTAATGGTCTCATCAACGATCCAGATAAATACTTTGATATTCATCTGATTCATACAGATCATACATCGTGGTGATGTGATGATCGTATAAATCGCATAAGACGATAATCATGCAAATCCGCTGACAAAAGCTTTTTCTCAGCAGTTTAGCCAACCGTACATAGTTCGGGTGTAAGACACTCAAGTGACTGGCTATAGGCCAAGTGGGAGATTGTTGGACAATTATGACCCATAGCGTCACTATTTGTACAGATCACGGTGTTGTTGTACAAATTAACTATGTGACAAAGGAGATTGCACTCTTATCATTTGTGATTAGGTCACCTAGATGTATAAAAGATAGGAGGTCCCTCTGATAGTTCCTGGATTGAGAATGATATAAGACAGTATCAATCCACGAAGATATAAATCATTAAATATCCCTAGTCAGAGTATTATCGAGATTGGACATCGATGAATACGTAAAAGACTAGTATTACTCTTGTGCGCGTTGTGAGGGCATAACATCATAGTTCTCATATATTTGGGTATAGGATACTCATGCAAGTGTAATAGGAGGTTGTGTTTTACCGATGGTACGGGAAACGCTTCGCTCTGGATAGACCCCATCAGAATTCCATTTGTAGTATGACTATGTGTCTATGGAAGTCGAAATCAGGGTAGGTGTATTTGGTCTTAACTTGAGACTTGCACCGCTAATACTTGCGACAATCAATATACTTTGGTTGCGTGGTCGTCCAGGGCTTTAATAGGCTCTGTGTACGCCAATGCTGGGTATATTGAGAATCGTAGTGTGTTGGGGTGATGTCAAGATGGATGTGTCACTACAGTCATATGGAGATGATGATCGCGTAGGGATACAGAACTGGTTCTCTAAAAAGGTTGCAACCGTCGGGATAATATGACTTGGTCATGATTATCCGATAATAAAGAGACTAGTTGCTCGTCATCCGATATATGCTTCGTACGGGGCAGACACTGTACCAGCCTCGTGCCTTACATGTGATCATCCGATACTGGATCGACATACACAATACTAAGGATATTTCTGGAGAATTGGGTAGGCATGGCGCTTTGCTAGAAGCCAACCTTGTCTTATAAATCGGTATATAACATAGTACGAGGTACTTACGTGTTCGGATAGTCCGACGACCGTATTTACTGCAACATTTCGGGGATCTCATGGGTCACTTCCCGAAGATTCACCGATGACGTATGACTCGCACTTTTAATTAATCTGGGATTAATAAGATGAGAGAGAAAATTAATCTTGGGATTAATTGCGGAGATATTTTATCTGGGATAAAATATCAATTAAAGAGAGATAACGATTATTTGTAATTAATCGATTAATTAATATATTTGATATATTAAACGAAATTGGATTTCGAAGCGGAATTAAAATTAGATTTTAATTCGGGCGAACGAATTAATTTAGAATTAATTCGTTAGCGATGTGAATAGTGATTTCGCTAGGCGTAATCATTTAATTGGGTCGCAACGGAAAATTTGTTAATTTGGAATTAGCGAACCCGAGCCCGGGATTGTTTGCGAGCGCATTCGCATTTCGAATTTGAGTGCGGCACGTAGTCAAATCAAGTGTCAAATCATTAGTCGCATCAAACGTCAAATCACTTGTCACTTTGAGTTATGTGACTTGACAACTTGATTGATAGATTTGACTTGATGGGAGTTGTTGAAAAGCTTTTAAAAGCTTTAGTGACATATATTATTATTATATGTTTATTGTTTTTAAAAATCAATTACACATAACACTATTTCAACTTTTTCTTCTCTCTTCTCTGTTGAAATTTATTAAGGTCCCATGATCAAACAAGACATGAAAATCGAGCATGAAATACACCAATGAAGATAGCGGAATACTTACATTGGTGGTTGAGTCGATTTGAAGACGATTGAAGCCAATATGCTCACTGTTTTGGCGCATGAACTGCAGCAGTCCACTGTCTCCATCTTCTGTTTTGAGCTGCGAAAATGAGCTTCTAGATTCGTCGGATGGATCCCGTCTCATGGTCGAACCTCCCTACCACCTTCGCAAGACTTGTAAGTGTGCTAGCACTTGATTTCTCACCATGAAAAAACCACTATTGGCTCCTTTTGTTCACGCCATTTTGGTTCCAAACCAGTGAAGAAAACAGACTGTTATGCGTGAGGAGAAGAGAGGAAAAATGTGTCTTCAACTTTTGTTTTTTTTTTTACCAAAAAACGAAGTAAGAAAGAGAGAGAAGCAATGATGTATATCATTAACCAAAAAATGAATTTTTAGATAAAAAACTCTTCAAAAACCGTGAAAAGCATTTCCCTCCAAAATTCAATCATCACACATTGAGAATAGAGACAATGTATCATCCCATAAAGGTGACTAGATACATCCATCATCTATTCGTGTCAAGTGATGAGATATCGCGATGTGATTTGCGGATACCACTCGTTTCAAAATACGAATGTGTCCGCAAACACTTTCGGGCTCGTTTCGCTAATTCCGAATTAACGCATTTCCGTCGCGACGGAATTAATTAATTTCGCCTAGCGAAATTACTATTCAGATCGCTAACGAATTAATTCTAAATTAATTCGTTCGCCCGAATTAAAATCTAATTTTAATTCCGCGTCGAAATCTAATTTCGTTTAATATATCGAATATATTAATTTAATCGATTAATTCCAAATTAATCGTTATCTCTCTCTAGACGATATTTTATCCTAGATAAAATATCTCCGTAATTAATCCTAGATTAATTTTTGTTAGACAGTAATGACCCATAGCGTCACTATTTTGTAAATGATATTGTATTATTGTACAAAATTAACTATGTAGTAATGAAATTGCCTTTTACCGTTTTGTAATTTAATTACTTTGATATATAAATGGTAAAAGTCCCTATGATTAGTTCCGGATTGTGATGATATGAGACAGTATCAATCCATAAAGGTTTAATCATTAAATATCCCTAGTCGTAGTATTATCGAGATTGGACATCGATAATGCGGAATAGACTAGTACTGCACTTGTGCATGTTGTGAGGGCACAACGGCATAGTTCTCATATATTTAAGTATTGGATACTTATGCAAGTACGGTAGGAGGTTGTGTTTTACCAATGGTACGGAAAACAGCTTCGCTCTGGATAGACCCCGCGGAGTCCCATTGGTAGTATGTCTGCGTGTCTATGGGAGTCCGCTTCAGGGTAGGTGCATATGATCTTAACCTGAGATTTGCATCGCTAGTACTTACGACAATCGGTAAAATTTAGGTTTGGTGGTCCAGGGCTTTAACGGGTTCTGTGTATACCTCTTCTGGGTTTATCGAGAATCGTAGTGTACTGGGTGTGATGTCAAGATGGAAGTATCACTTCAGACATATGGAGATGATGATCGCGAGGGATACAGAACTAGTACTCTATAATGGTTGCAACCATCGGGATAATATGACTAGGTCAGGATTATCCGATTCAAAGAGACTGGTTGCTTGATGTCCGATATGTGTATCGTACGGGGCAGACACATATCCAGCCCCAGGCCTTACATGTGATCATCCGATACTGGTTCGATATACACCATACTACGGTATACTACGCCTGTTATAGATCTAATATTCCAGTAAGAATATTTCTAGAGAATTGGGTAGGCATGGCGTTTTGCTAGAAGCTAACCTTGTCTTGTAAATCGGTAAAAACGTAGTACTTGGTACGTACGTGTTCGAATAGTTCGACAACCGATTTACTGCCAACATATCTAGAGGTCTCTTGGGTCGCTTCCCGAAGATTCACCGATGACGTATGATTCAAACTCGATTAATCTTGGATTAATTACGGAGAGACTTTATCTTGGATAAAGTACTATAAAAAGAGAGAGAACGATTAATTTAGAATTAATCGTAAAATTATTATATTCGATATAATAATCGGAATTCGATTTCGACGCGAAATTAAAATTAGATTTTAATTCGGGCAAACGAGTTAATTTAGAATTAATTCGTTAGCGACGTAAATAATAATTTCGCTAGGCGCAATTATTTATTTAAATTCGATTTAATTAACGTCGCGACGTAAGTTCGGTATTTCGGAAATATCGGATCCGAACGCGTGAGTGCACGTGGGCCACTTTCATTTGGAAACGTGTGGGGCCCACATGACACATGTCATTATTTGCATTATTTAATTGTTGATGTATTGCATGAAGATAGTGTACAAAGCACTCAAGGGTATTGCATGGAAATGAGTGTTAGACACTCTAAGCCTTTGCATGGTTTGTGTCATAAGTATATTATTATTTAATAATTATTATGACATAAATATAAATTGATTTTTGAAACAAAAATCACTTCTTCTCTCCCTCTCAAGCTTACCGAAACAGTAAGCTCTCACAGCCTCTCCATTTCTTCATTTTGTTGCAAAAGGTTTGAAGAAAGTGTGTGTGTTTGGAACATTAAATCACATATTTGGCTAGCACCATCAAGGGATCATACAAGGTGTTATGGGAAACTCATCTTAGAGCTTGGAAGGATCAATTAAAGCTTGGAGCTTTCTTTTTCTGCTTGGCCGAATCCTTCACTGCACAAATGAGCAAGATTTGTTTCATCAAACGCATCCACATTCCGTTTTTGTGAGTATTGTTTCCGCAATACTTCAATATAGTTCATTCTTATATATATATTTTGCTTGTTTTTGATCTTGGGACATGGTTATTAGATTTCCAACAATGGTATCATTGAGCATAAAAAGCATGCAAATATATTAGGATGTAATTTGGGGAAAATTGTTTGTGAAGCATGATTGATGAGTTTGCTTGATTAAATATGCTTAGATGTATGTTAAATAGATTATACATCATCAATTTCATGGAAAATAAATTGGATTAATTTTTCCAACCCAAATGAGGCTTGGCCGAATACATGCAAGCATATGGACTAGATGATTTTTTAATTTTAAGACATTGGATGACTTGAAATAATATGGAGATGATCATTTGTAACTTGATTGGATTGAAAACGAAATCGGAACCATATTAATCACCTTGGCCGAATGCTTGATGAAGATTAGGGACTTGATTTTTTGATTAAATAATGTTGGACATGTATTTAAGATAAAAATATGATTAATAGATTAATTTGATATTTTGGGAATATTGATTTAAAGAATTAATCATGTAAATACACTTTGATTAATTAAGTTATAAAATTTGGAATTTTAAAATTTAGTTAATTGGGCTTAAATTGGAATTGGGCCTAAAACTATTATATTTGATCATAAATGGGCTTGGTTGGGCCAAGTAGATTTGGACCATTTGGATTGGATCCAAAATGGGCCTAAATCACACCATTTAAGTCCAAATGTAATAAATGGGCTTTTATGTTTAATTGGGCCTTATGGGCTTGATATTGATTTTATGGCAAATGAGGGTGATTCCTTATTGGGCTTGGAAATTGGGTTTGACCCACATTGACCAAGGCCCAAGCCTAATGAAATCAATAGAAAGCCCATCGGACTTTAATTAAACGGACATTAGATGTTAGTTGGGCTTTGAGACCCAATTGTACTAGATTTGGAATCTAAGTTATAAAAGCACAATAAAAGTGTAAATATTTAATTTAGAATTAAAAAAAGGATTAGTATTGAATACGACTTAAATTGGATTTAACGAGTAGTTCGATATAATTCGTGAATTCATACCATAAGTATTTATTCTCAAAACGAGTTGGACTCGCGCAAATGCAACACATTGTTTGAACATTGTATTGTCACCTAATTAAAAGACTAATTAATGGATTTGATTGGTTGTATAACATGCCTTGAATGAATGAATGATGTGGATGTGTTGTATGAATAGTGTATATCGGATGGATATTAGAAGGGAAGGGTAATTTTAGAAATATTGTAAATTTGGAATTTATAAATTGGACCTGCGAGTCCAGCCTTATCTCTTTATCTCTTTGTATTCTCTTCTCACCTAATTCCCCTCAATGTAAATGAGGTTTCTCTTATTGTATTATGTAATTGGGTAGAAGTAGAATAGTGCTAGCGGGGAGAAGAAAGGGGAGTGATTTGTTCTAGGAACAAGTTGTTTATATATCCATCCGCATATCACTATTACTTTACTTTACGCGCTTTATGATGTTTTTAGAAGCATGCTTAAGGGTGTATGATGATGAGACCTAACAAAGATAAATTAATTGGTTGCCAATTACGCAAAAATCCCTCAAACAATATTAAGCGATTTTCCTTCCGTTGAATGATTCTTTCTCAAGATCCGAAATTGGCATTGGTTTGTTGGCCAAAGTCAAGACCTTTGTCAATTGAGGATGTGTTTGAATCATGAGAGTTTTGTTCCACATTGGTGTCCTGTCCAAGTTGTGATTTGTTGGCCAAAGTCAAGATCACTTCTTGTCCATCGACATTGATTACGAAACTTTCCTCGTCAATGGGTCCCGCTTAACTGGAATCATTAGGTTTGTTGTGCCAAAGCCAAGGCTTAGTTGATTCAGAGGAAATGGTTAGGAAAATGTATTGGATACATTGACGTATGTATTAGATATATATGTTTCGGACTTGGAAGTCCACCTACCGGATCTAGGAATTTAATGGGATCCAATTGATCTTCGAGATCTACCTAGTTAAATATCATACAACTTGTTGGCCAAAGTCAAGGTTGTGTGTTATTTAACGGGATCCTAGCCCACTAGGAAATTGGATTTCCCGAGTACTCAACAGAGGGTTAGAGACTTGTAGAAAATAGTGGGAGGCTAGTATTGAGTTTGCAATTTCATTCAGATACTTAGCTTTACGCGGTTACAAAATTTATTTCGTCAATTTTTTAACATTAGTTGGACTAATAAAATGTTATTTTTCTTGTAACAGTTTGACTGTACCCATTTTATCGTTAACTAGATAGTTGGACTATCGTAGTTAAGATGGCTAGCAAGGTAAATGTTCTGAGACATCATCATGGGTGACAATGTCTTTAAGGGGATAAACTTCGCTGATTGGGAAATGAACCTAAGGATAGTCCTTGGGGCGGAGAGGATACTGTATACGATACAAAGACCTCTCGGGCCTAAGCCCACTGAGCCACTTGAGCTGGAGTTATGGAAAACTCACAGTGATGATTGTGACACGGCTCAGTCGATCATGCTTGCTTCAATGACTCAAACCTTTCGTCGCCAAAATAGGGACTTGGATCCTTATAATATGATGGCAAGATTGCAAGATCTTCACGCACTAATAAGCGGATGGCGAGGTACGAGTTAGTGAAGAAAATCTTTCGCTCCCGTATGACTGATGGTAGTTCTGTTGAGGTCCATGGGACTCAAATGATAGCCGATATTGATGAACTGGCTAATATGGGTATAGTCTTGGAGGCTGAGCTGGCTATAGATGTACTTCTACAGTCACTACCCGATACTTGGAAACAGATTGTCATCAATTACAAACTGATGAATTCGGATGACACTCTTGGAGAGTTATTGTCGATTCTCAAGGAGTCAGAGAAAGAACTTCTGAAAGGCAACAAGCGCGAGGCGCACTTTGCATCAACATCTCAAACGCCGAAAGCTGGGCTCAAGGCAACTGGGGGTGTTTAGAAGAAAAGCATAGAAACAAAGGCAAGGCCAAGTCAACAAAGGCTTCTGGGAAGCCAAGGGACAAGTCTCAAGATGTTTGCCTGAAATGCGGCAAGAGAGGTCACTGGAAGCGTGACTGCCGCATGAACAAGGGACATAAGGAGGACATACAGGCGGGCAAGGCTCCGGCCTCAGGTATGTTTGTTATTGAGATAAATATGACTACTTCTAGTCTTAATATAAAATTGGATTTTTGATTCTGGCTGTGGTCTCATATTTGTACTGATGTGCAGGATCTGCATGATAGCAGGAGACTGGCTTCGGGGGAGGTAGATCTACGAGTTGAAATGGAACTTCTGTTGCTGTTTTGGCTGTAGGCACTTTGTTTTGGAACTGCCTCGGGGCATGTACTTAAACTTTTGAACTGTTATTATGTTCCTAGTTTAACTAAGAATATTATTTCTGTATCTTTGTTAACCCAGTGTGGGTACACTTTTGTATTTAAAAACACCAGGTGTTATTTATATATGAATGATGCAGAAATTTGCAGTGCTGATGCAAATAATGGTCTTTATATTTGAATATAAATAAATCTCCAAAATGTAAAATAACAAACAAAAGGCTCAAAATGAGTAATCCAAAAGAAGAAACTTATTTGTGGCATTGTCGTCTAGGACACATCAACAAGACTCGCATATCCACACTTTCGAAGAGTGGTACTTGGACGGATTTGATCCAAATTCATATGATGTCTGCGAATCTTGTTTATTAGGCAAAATGCCTAAATCACCTTTTAGTGGTAAAGGTGAACGCGCCACTGAACTGTTAGCCCTCGTTCATAGTGACGTTTGTGGGCCCATGTCTAGCCAGGCTAGAGGTGGATATCGATACTTCGTAACCTTTACGGATGATACATCACGTTATGGTTATGTGTCTAATGATGCACAAGTCGGAAACTTTTGAGAAATTCAAAGAGTTTCGACACGAAGTTGAAAAACAAACAGGCAAGAATATTAAAACATTACGGTCGGACCGTGGTGGCGAATACTTAAGTAATGAGTTTCAAGATTACTTGAAAGAATATGTATTCTTTCACAATGGACTCCTCCAGGAACACCACAATTAAATGGTGTGTCTGAACGGAGAAACCGTACCCTGCTTGACATGGTAAGGTCGATGATGAGTCGCACTGAGCTGCCTATATCCTTCTGGGGACATGCATTAGAAAGTGCAATTCTTATTTTGAATAGGGTTCCGTCAAAGTCTGTTGAACAGACTCCGTATGAGATATGGACAGGAAAGAAACCAGGTTTCTCATTCCTGAAGATTTGGGTTGCTGGGCATACGTCAAACGTTTGGAAGGTACCAAACTTGAACCAAATCAGATAAATGCCTATTTGTTGGATATCCTAAGGAAACCAAAGGATATTACTTCTATTACCCAAAAGAGAACAAAGTATTTGTTGCTCTACATGCGGTTTTTCCTTGAGAAGGAATTCCTAAATGCAGTAGTGGTAAGTGGGAGGAAAGTAGAACTCGATGAAGTCGAAGTGATACTGTTCCTGGCAATGAATCAAGAACGGAACATGAACAGTCCATCCAGGATGAGACTGAACCACAATCTCAATTACACAAGGGCTACGCAGGTCGGGAGAGTCAGGGTAATACCTGAGAGGTATGGATTCCTGATCTCACCTCATGTAGATATTAATCTTATTGAGGATACTGAACCGGCTACGTATGAGGAAGCGATACAGGGTATCGAATCCACTTTATGGCAAGATGCCATGAAGGCCGAAATGGATTCCATGTATACCAACCAAGTTTGGACACTGGTTGATGCACCAGAAGGCGTAAAGCCTATTGGATGCAAATGGGTCTTCAAGAAGAAGACAGACATGGATGGCAACGTACAAACGTACAAAGCTAGGCTCGTAGCGAAGGGGTATCGTCAACAACTTGGAGTTGATTATGACGAAACTTTCTCACCCGTTGCCATGATTAATCCATTCGGATAATGCTTGCAATAGCTGCATATTACGATTACGAAATATGGCAGATGGACGTTAAAAACGCTTTCCTTAACGGAAACCTGTTGGAGGATGTTTATATGCAACAACCTGACGGTTTTATCGCACCAAGACTTGCAAACAAGGTTTGTAAGTTAAATCGGTCCATTTATGGACTGAAGCAAGCATCGAGGTCATGGAACCAACGTTTTGATGAGGTCATAAAAGAATATGATTTCATTCAAAACATAGATGATCCTTGTGTATATAAGAAGGTTAGTGGGAGTGCACTGACTTTTATTGTCCTTTATGTCGACGATGTATTGCTTATAGGCAATGACATTCCATGTTAACGTCGGTGAAAGCTTGGCTCTCATTGAAATCTCCATGAAAGATCTGGGAGAAGCAACTTTTATTCTAGGAATAAAGATCTACCGGGATAGATCTAGAAGGCTACTTGGACTCTCCCAGAGTACATATATTGATAAAGTGTTGAAGAGATTCAACATGGATCAGTCCAAGAAGGGACTGTTGCCAACATCACATGGCGTCTTTCTATCTAGGGACATGTGTCCTAAAACACAAGATGAGAGAGACAACATGAGTCGGACTCCGTTCGCCTCGGCAGTCGGATCGATCATGTATGCCATGATATGTACACGACCTGATGTGCCTATGCTTTGAGCATGTGCAGTCGATATCAGGCCGATCCAGGACAGGATCACTGGATGGCGGTTAAGAATATCCTTAGGTATCTTAAAAGAACTAAGGATGTTTTCTTAATCTATGGAGATGGAGAACTTGAGGTATCTGGGTATACCGATGCAAGTTTCCAACCGACAGAGACGACTTCAAGTCGCAAACCGGGGTACATAATTTGCTTGAATAACGGAGCAGTGAGCTGGAAATCTTCCAAGCAAGATACTGTTGCCGATTCAGCAACTGAAGCGGAGTACATTGCAGCAGCTGAAGCAGCAAAAGAGGCAGTTTGGATCCGTAAATTCCTAATTGGATTAGAGAGTAGTTCCGTTAGCAGCTGAGCCCGTTCCATTGTATTGTGACAATAGCGGGGCTATAGCACAGGCTAAGGAACCAAGGTCTCATCAACGATCCAAACATGTTCTTCGACGATTCCATCTGATTCAAGAGATCATACATCGTGGCGATGTGAAGATCGAGAAGATCGCATCAGAGGATAATATTGCAGATCCGCTGACGAAGGCTATTCCTCGGGAAAAGTTTGAGCGACATGTACATAGTTCAGGTATTAGATGCTTGAGTGACTGGCTATAGGCCAAGTGGGAGATTGTTAGACAGTAATGACCCATAGCGTCACTATTTTGTAAATGATATTGTATTATTGTACAAAATTAACTATGTAGTAATGAAATTGCCTTTTACCGTTTTGTAATTAATTACTTTGATATATAAATGGTAAAAGTCCCTATGATTAGTTCCGGATTGTGATGATATGAGACAGTATCAATCCATAAAGGTTTAATCATTAAATATCCCTAGTCGTAGTATTATCGAGATTGGACATCGATAATGCGGAATAGACTAGTACTGCACTTGTGCATGTTGTGAGGGCACAACGGCATAGTTCTCTCATATATTTAAGTATTGGATACTTATGCAAGTACGGTAGGAGGTTGTGTTTTACCGATGGTACGGAAAACAGCTTCGCTCTGGATAGACCCCGCGGAGTCCCATTGGTAGTATGTCTGCGTGTCTATGGGAGTCCGCTTCAGGGTAGGTGCATATGATCTTAACCTGAGATTTGCATCGCTAGTACTTACGACAATCGGTAAAATTTAGGTTTGGTGGTCCAGGGCTTTAACGGGTTCTGTGTATACCTCTTCTGGGTTTATCGAGAATCGTAGTGTACTGGGTGTGATGTCAAGATGGAAGTATCACTTCAGACATATGGAGATGATGATCGCGAGGGATACAGAACTAGTACTCTATAATGGTTGCAACCATCGGGATAATATGACTAGGTCAGGATTATCCGATTCAAAGAGACTGGTTGCTTGATGTCCGATATGTGTATCGTACGGGGCAGACACATATCCAGCCCCAGGCCTTACATGTGATCATCCAATACTGGTTCGATATACACCATACTACGGTATACTACGCCTGTTATAGATCTAATATTCCAGTAAGAATATTTCTAGAGAATTGGGTAGGCATGGCGTTTTGCTAGAAGCTAACCTTGTCTTGTAAATCGGTAAAAACGTAGTACTTGGTACGTACGTGTTCGAATAGTTCGACAACCGGATTTACTGCCAACATATCTAGAGGTCTCTTGGGTTGCTTCCCGAAGATTCACCGATGACGTATGATTCAAACTCGATTAATCTTGGATTAATTACGGAGAGACTTTATCTTGGATAAAGTACTATAAAAAGAGAGAGAACGATTAATTTAGAATTAATCGTAAAATTATTATATTCTATATAATAATTGGAATTCGATTTCGACGCGAAATTAAAATTAGATTTTAATTCGGGCAAACGAGTTAATTTAGAATTAATCGTTAGCGACGTAAATAATAATTTCGCTAGGCGCAATTATTTATTTAAATTCGATTTAATTAACGTCGCGACGTAAGTTCGGTATTTCGGAAATATCGGATCCGAACGCGTGAGTGCACGTGGGCCCACTTTCATTTGGAAACGTGTGGGGCCCACATGAACATGTCATTATTTTCATTATTTAATTGTTGATGTATTGCATGAAGATAGTGTACAAAGCACTCAAGGGTATTGCATGGAAATTGAGTGTTAGACACTCTAAGCCTTTGCATGGTTTGTGTCATAAGTATATTATTATTTAATAATTATTATGACATAAATATAAATTGATTTTTGAAACAAAAATCACTTCTTCTCTCCCTCTCAAGCTTACCGAAACAGTAAGCTCTCACAGCCCTCTCCATTTCTTCATTTTGTTGCAAAAGGTTTGAAGAAAGTGTGTGTGTTTGGAACATTAAATCACATATTTGGCTAGCACCATCAAGGGATCATACAAGGTGTTATGGGAAACTCATCTTAGAGCTTGGAAGGATCAATTAAAGCTTGGAGCTTCTCTTTTCTGCTTGGCCGAATCCTTCACTGCACAAAGGAGCAAGATTGTTTCATCAAACGCATCCACATTCCGTTTTTGTGAGTATTGTTTCGCCATACTTCAATATAGTTCATTCTATATATATTTTTTGCTTGTTTTTGATCTGGGGACATGGTTATTAGATTTCCAACAATTTTTCTCTCTTCTATATAACTCAGATTATTCAAGAGTGCAAGTTGTGCGTCATCGGTGGATTATCGAGAAGCGACCCATGAGATCCTCGGATAGTTGGCAGTAAATGCGGTCGCCGGAGTATCCGAATCACGTACGTACCAAGTAGTACTATTCTACCGATTTACGAGACAAGGTCGACTCCTAAGCAAAGCACCAAGTCTACCTAATTCTCCGGACATATCCATTAAAGAATATCAAAGATCTGTATCAAGCGTAGTATACAATTGTATGGTGCATATCGGCCCAGTATCGGATAGTCACGTGCTAGGGCTGGGGGCTGGATAAGTGTCTGCCCCGTCCGAAACACATATCGGATGTCTGGTAACATAGTCTCTATAATCGGATATACATGACCTGGTCACAATATCCCGATTGGTTGCGCAACACTCAAGAGCACTAGTACCGTATCCTACGTGACATCAACTCCAATATGAACTGAAGTGACACTTCCGTCTTGACATCACACCAATACTCTACGACTCTCTGATAAACCCAGAAGTGGTGTACTCAGAACCTGTTAAAAGTCCCCTACCACCAAAACCAAAGTTTATCGATTATCGTAAGTATTAGCGATGCAAGTCTCAGGTTAAGACTATACACACCTACCTTGATTTCGGCCTCCCATAGACACATAGTCATAATACCAATGGGATTCCGAGGGGGTCTATCCAGAGCGAAGCTGTTTCCCGTACCATCGGTGAAACACGACCTCCTATCGCACTTGCATAAGTATCCAACACTTATATATATGAGAACTATGCCGTTGTGCCCTCACAACGCACACAAGTGCAATACTAGCCTATTCCGCATTATCGATGTCCAGTCTCGATAATACTACGGCTAGGGATATTTAATGAATAATCCTTCGTGGACTGATACTGTCTCATATCATCTCAATCCAGGAACTAATCATATGGACCTCTCTTCATTTATATATCTATGGTGATCTAATCACAAATGATGAGAGTGCAATTTCCTTATTACATAGTCAATTTGCTACAACAACACAATGATCTGTGCAAATAGTGACGCTATGGGTCATATTATCCAACAATCTCCCACTTGGCACATAGCGAGTCACTCAAGTGTCTACACCTGAACTATGTACGGTTCGCTCAAATTGCTGAGGAAAGGTTTTTCGTCAGCGGATTTGTCTGATTATCGTTTGACGCGATTTACACGATCATCACATCGCCACGATGTATGATCCGAACGAATCAGGTGATACAGAAGTATATATCTGGATCGTCGATGAGACCTTTAATTCCTTAGCCTGTGCTGACGCCTTGCTCAGGCTAAAAAGAACTATATCTAATCTACTTAGATTTATTTTGATCCAAAAAGACTTCTATTGCTGCCTCAGCTGCAGCAATAATCCGTATTTGTCGTTTATTCGGCAACAGTTATCTTGCTTGGAATATTTCCAGCTCACTGTCCCGTTATTTAAACTTTATAGTACCATAGTATTTAATTGTTTGGAAACTTGCAGCAGTGATTCCAGTCACTTCAAGTTCTCCTACTCCATAATTTAAGACAACATCTTTAGTTCTCTAAGATACTAATAGATGTTTCTAATCTTCAATCCAGTGACTATCACTTGGATTGACCTGATCGTGACTCCATATGCTCGAAGCGTATGAGACACCCTATCAAGTACATTTTTAAATGTACAATTTCCAGAGAGTGTTAACAACTCCAAATCTATCCCAGTAGATCTTTATTCCTTGAATAAAGGTTGTTACTCCCAGAATTCTACGGAGAATTTCTATTAAAGAATATCTATGAAAGCCAAGCTTTCACCAATTGCTTTATTGGGATTTTAACTATCATGCCCTCCACTAACCTCCATATATACACAAGAATTATTTCGTTTTGAGTCAAATCATAAATCATTATGATTATTTCAAAACGTCAGTTCCAAGAACCTTATGCTTGCTTCAATCCAACATGGATCGAATAACCCGCAAACCTTTTTTGTCGGTTATAAAAAATCGTCAGAATGTTGTAAACATCCTCCAAAAGGTTTCCTTTTCAGGAAAGCGATTTTGATCTGTAACTGACACATTTCATAAATGAAATATGCAGTTATCAACAAGCATATTCAAAATGGATTTACCATGGCAACAGGTAAAAGGTTGAACCGTTATTAACACAATGCTGATAACGATACCTTTTTCGTCAAAAGCCTAGCTTTGTACGTTGGTATGTTGCCATCCATGTATGTCTTCCTTGAAGACGTTTAATGTACCAATAGGCACAATGCCTTGTGGTACAACTAGTATCCAAAATAGTTGTTATACATGGAATCCATTTCGGACTCATGGCACTTTGCCATAACAGGGAGCCGATACCTCGTATCACTTCCTCAAAACGTAGTCGGTGGATATACCTTCACAAGATTGACATCTTTATGAGGTTAGATCAGAAACCCATACCCTAGGTTGTTTTCTGACTCTATCCGATCTACGAAGTTCTTGTGTATTTGAAGATTAATGGTATAGATTCATAATTGGTGAACTGTTTGTGTTCCATTAAGGACTTCGTGCCTAGAACAGTATTACTCTGATTTTCATCGAGTATCACTATCCTCCCACTGACCACTGCATATCGGTATTCCTCTCAGGAAAACCGCATGGTGAGCAACAATCATATTGTTCTCATGTGAGATTTATAAGTACTATACTTAAGGTTTCCCTTAGGATAACCTATATAGGCACTTATCCAATTTGGGTCTTTTAGTTTGGTATCATCCAAACGTTATGCCTGGCATACCCAATTATCAGGAATAGAAACCTCGTTTCTTCCCTGTTCATATCCTATATGACATCTGTCAAACATATTATATGGAACCTTATTCTAAATAAGTTTTGCATTGTTAATACATATCCTATTGAAGGAAACAGTAGCTCAGAGAGACTCGTGATAAATCTTATCATGTCCAACAAAATTCGGTTTTAGTTCGGACACACAGTCTAACTGACGTGTCTCGAGAGGAGTCCTCATCTGAAAGAATACCATACTCTTTCATGTACGTATGAAACTTACTGCTTAAGTATTTTCCATTACGGTCTTACCGTGGCGGAATAATACTATAGCCGATCTGTTTTTCTATTTCGTGTCGAAACTCTAAAGTTTCCGATTGTTTTCTTCAAAAGAAACACATGACCATAACGTGATGCTACATCCGTCAAGGTCACGAAATATTCATGTTCACATCTAGCCTAGCTAGATATGGGCCCACTTTACCATGAATATGGCTAACAGATCGGTGGCCCTTTTACTATTACCAAGTAAATAGTATTTTAGGTACTTTACCTAATAAACTAGATTCGCAGACCTTATTTGAATAGTCAAATCAGTCCTATACCTACTCTTCAAAAGTGTGGATATACGAGTCTCGTTTAATTGTGTCTTAGACAACAATGCCACAAATAAGTCTCTATTGATCAAATCAATTTGAGCTATTTATTTGTCATTTTATATGTTTGAGATTTTATTATATTCAAAATATAAATTCTGTTATTTACATCTAATGTATTTATCTCAGTATCATCTTTATATAATAAAACACTTTAGTGTTCTACAATATAAAGGTTTTTCCGCAACGGATTAAACACACTGATATAGAGATAATGTCTCCAGTCAAACTAGTTACATTATAACAGTTCCTCATTTAAGTACATACCCAAATGGTAGTTCCTAAACTTAGGTATCTACGGTCGAAACAGCGACTTTCGTCCTGTTTCCGATTTGCAGAGAAATCTCGGCTTGAAGTCAGTATCCAGCTCATAGCGGATTCTGAACATCAATACATATATTTTATGTACCACACTAAGTAATTAAAATCTAATTTCAATACCAGTAGTGAACATAACTTTGACAAATATTTTTAAAGTTAGAACCTCGCCCTTTCTTTAATTCCTTCGTGTCTTCCATATCCAAATGGTAGTCACTTTGGGATATGTCAATTATCTTTTCAATATTTCACAAACCTTTGGCCAAGCCTTGGGTTTCGGAATATCGAAACGATGTGCACCTTGTGCAACTCGCCCAATTGCAAACTTTGACTTCTCTCCACTAGAATAGTCAAATCAATTCTCTAAGAATTATTATTTGCATTTTAATACTTTTAAATCTAAAGATAGATTTATGATAAGTATATTAATTAAGCACTAAAGTCATCATCATATAAATCTTCCAAAGATTTTATGCTCTACTTATTTGCTTAATTATGGGCCTAGATATAACAAGTTATTTTATCCAATAAAGTAACCTATTATTAATTCCCAATGAAAATTAAATCATTTAAAACATTTAATCCAAGGATTATATATTTTAAATATTCAACTTTTCAATTCTTTCTTGATTTCAATAGTCCAACTATTTAATCAATTTAATAAGGTACTATTTATTATAATGATTACAATAATCCAATTATTTAATCAACTATAATTTTAATATTGATTACTATAATCTAATTATAAAATCAACTATCATTTTAATTCAATTATATTGATTACTATAATCCAATTATAAAATCAACTATAATTTGAATGAGTTTGTATATAGTCCAACTATATATATTTTTAAAACAACATAAAATATTAGTCCAACTAATACTTTTGATTAATATGACGAGTAAAATATAGATGAGCGCGTTTTGCGAGTAGTATTCGAACGATGTTGCAAATTCAATACTTGCCTCCCACTATTTTTCGTCGAGCCTCTAACCCTCTGTCAAGTACTCGGGAAACCATGATTCCTAGTGGGCTAGGATCCTATTAAATAACATACAACCTTGACTTTGGCCAACAAGTTGTATGCTATTTAACTAGGTAGATCTCACAGATCAATTGGATCCAATCCAATTCATAGATCCGGTTAGGTGGACATCCAAGTCCTAAACATATTACTTATGCCAATGTATCTAATACATTTTCCTAACCTTATCCTCCGAATCATCTAGGCCTTGGCTTTGGCACAACAAACCTAATGATTCCAGTTAAGCGGGACCCATTGACAAGAAAGTTTCGTAATCAATGTCGTTGGACAAGAAGTGATCTTGACTTTGGCCAACAAATCACAACTTGGATAAGACACCGATGTGGAACAAAACCCTCATGATTCAAATACATCTATAATTGACAAGGTCTTGACTTTGGCCAACAAACCAATGCCAATCGGATCTTGAACAAGAATCATTCAATGGAAGGATAATCGCTTAATATAGAACGAGGGTTTTTCGCGTGCAAATTGGCTACCAATTTAATTATCTTTGTTAAGGTCTCATCATCATACACCCTTAAACATGCATTCTAAATACATAATAAAAGCGAGTATGAAAATAAATAATAATGATATGCGGATGGATACTTTACACATTGATCCTAGATCAAATCTCTCCCTTCTCTCACTCAAGCTAGCACTAGTATTACTTCTACGTTACCCGTACACTACACTTCTAAAGAAACCTCATATACATAGAGGGGAATATGTGAGAAGACAATAAAGAGAATAGAGGTGATAAGGCTGGACACGCAGGTCCAATTTAATAAATCGAATTTATTACAACAATTTCTAAAATTGCCCACCTGACTAATATCCATCCGATATACATTATTCATACAACACACAACCACGTATTCACACACATAAGCATGCTATCAATAATCAATCAAATTAATTAATCTGATAATTAAGTGATCATCCAATGTTCAAACAACGATTTGATTTTTGTTCGAGTCAAACTCGTTTTTGCGAATAAGTACTTAAAGTACGAATTCATGAATTAAATTAAACTACATCATTAAATCTAATTTAACATGTATTTAATACTAATTCATTATTCAATTCTAAATTAAATATTACACTTTTATTTAATAAACCTTTTACGATTTAAATTCCAAATTTAATCGTAACGCGTCTCAAAGACCGATTAACGTCCAACGTCAATTCAATTAAAGTCCAATGGGCTTTTAATTGATTTCTTAAGGCGTGGACTTTTGGTCAACTCGGGTCAAACCGATAACCAAAGTCCAATCCGGGATTTACCCCATAAGCCCATAAATCAATCTTGGCCCATTAGGCCCAATTGAACTTTAAAGGTTCATTAGTCGCATTTGGGCTTTATGGTTAAGGTTTTGGGCCTAATTGGATCCAATCCATTTGGCCTAAACCAAACTTGATAAATCAAGCCCAATAGGCCCAAATACAACATTAAAGTCCAATTTCCAAAATTAGGTCCATTTAATTAAATATCACAAAATCCAATTTCATATTCAATTAAACTAAAGTGTATTACATGATTAATCAACTAAATCAATATTTATAAAACACCATATTAGTCCAATTAATCATGCTTAATTCATTATTACATGTCCAACATACAAATTGAAAAATCAAACCCATTTACATGCTACAAAGCTCTCGGCCAATGAGGATTTTTGTGTCCGATTTGGTTTCAATCCAACCGAACCCACAATCGACATTAAATCACCATCCAATTTGATTTCATACACATCCAATGTCACAAAATCAAAATTACCAAGACATTTGAGGGCATACACCAATTCGGCCAACATGAGAATTTTGGGGATTTATGTTCAATTCAAAGTACAATCCAATTGACCATAAATTAACAGCATCCTACATGATTCTAACTCATCAAATGAACCAAAACCAAAAATTCCAAGAATCCAAAATCATCCACACATTCGGCCAAGTGAAGCAAATTGGGGATATTTGTTCAATTCAAAATTCAATCTAATTAACTTCAAATTAACATCACCCAACATCATTAAAACTCATCCAATGAACCAAAATGAAAAAATTCCAAATTTCCAAACATGCTTCAACATTCGGCCAAGGTAAGAATTTGGGGATTTTTATCCAATTCAAAATTAAATCCAATTCAATCTCAAATCAACATTATCCTACATCATTATAACTCATCCAATGAATTAAAATGAAAAAATCCAAGATTAACAAAATACATACACATTCGGCCAACACTTCAAATTTGGGCAAAATTGATCCAATCACATTTTGTTGAAATTGATCAAATCAATCTTCAATATATCATATATTAAGCATGCTTAAACATCCAATTTTATAAAATCATGCTCAAATCCAAAATACCCAATTTTAAGCCCTACATTTTTCATGCTTGAACCTATAGCTCTTGATGCCATTGTTGAAATTTATTAAGGTCCCATGATCAAACAAGACATGAAAATCGAGCATGAATACACCAATGAAGATAGCGGAATACTGACATTGGTTGGTTGAGTCGATTTGAAGATGATTGAAGCCAATATGCTCACTGTTTTGGCGCATGAACTGCCAGCAGTCCACTGTCCTCCATCTTCTGTTTTGAGCTGCGAAAATGAGCTTCTAGATTCGTCGGATGGATCCCGTCTCATGGTCGAACCTCCCTACCACCTTCGCAAGACTTGTAAGTGTGCTAGCACTTGATTTCTCACCATGAAAAAACCACTCTTGGCTTCCCTTTGTTCACGCCATTTCTGGTTCCAAACCAGTGAAGAAAACAGACTGTTATGCGTGAGGAGAAGAGAGGAAAAATGTGTCTTCACCTTTTGTTTTTGTTTTACCAAAAAACGTAAGTAAGAAAGAGAGAAGCAATGATGTATATCATTAACCAAAAAATGAATTTTTAGATAAAAACTCTTCAAAAACCGTGAAAAGCATTTCCCTCCAAAAATTCATCATCATCACACATTGAGAATAGAGACAATGTATCATCCCATAAAGGTGACTAGATACATCCATCATCTATTCGTGTCAAGTGATGAGATATCGCGATGTGATTTGCGGATACCACTCGTTTCAAAATACGAATGTGTCCGTAAACACTTTCGGGCTCGGTTTCGCTAATTCCGAATTAACGCATTTCCGTCGCGACGAGAATTAATTAATTTCGCCTAGCGAAATTACTATTCAGATCGCTAACGAATTAATTCTAAATTAATTCGTTCGCCCGAATTAAAATCTAATTTTAATTCCGCGTCGAAATCTAATTTCGTTTAATATATCGAATATATTAATTTAATCGATTAATTCCAAATTAATCGTTATCTCTCTCTAGACGATATTTTATCCTAGATAAAATATCTCCGTAATTAATCCTAGATTAATTTTCTCTCTCTTCTATATAATCCCAGATTATTCAAGAGTGCAAGTTGTGCGTCATCGGTGGATTATCGGGAAGCGACCCATGAGATCCCCGGATTAGTTGGCAGTAAATGCGGTCGCCGGAGTATCTGAATCACGTACGTACCAAGTACTATGTTCTACCGATTTACGAGACAAGGTCGACTCCTAGCAAAGCACCAAGTCTACCTAATTCTCCGGACATATCCATTAAAGAATATCAAAGATCTGTATCAAGCGTAGTATACAATTGTATTGTGCATATCAGCCCAGTATCGGATAGTCACGTGCTAGGGCTGGGGCTGGATAAGTGTCTGCCCCGTCCGAAACACATATCGGATGTCTGGTAACATAGTCTCTATAATCGGATATACATGACCTGGTCACAATATCCCGATTGGTTGCGCAACACTCAAGAGCACTAGTACCGTATCCTACGTGACATCAACTCCAATATGACTGAAGTGACACTTCCGTCTTGACATCACACCCAATACTCTACGACTCTCTGATAAACCCAGAAGTGGTGTACTCAGAACCTGTTAAAAGTCCCCTACTACCAAAACCAAAGTTTATCGATTATCGTAAGTATTAGCGATGCAAGTCTCAGGTTAAGACTATACACACCTACCTTGATTTCGGCCTCCCATAGACACATAGTCATAATACCAATGGGATTCCGAGGGGTCTATCCAGAGCGAAGCTGTTTCCCGTACCATCGGTGAAACACGACCTCCTATCGCACTTGCATAAGTATCCAACACTTATATATATGAGAACTATGCCGTTGTGCCCTCACAACGCACACAAGTGCAATACTAGCCTATTCCGCATTATCGATGTCCAGTCTCGATAATACTACGGCTAGGGATATTTAATGATTAATCCTTCGTGGACTGATACTGTCTCATATCATCTCAATCCAGGAACTAATCATATGGACCTCTCTTCATTTATATATCTATGGTGATCTAATCACAAATGATGAGAGTGCAATTTCCTTATTACATAGTCAATTTGCTACAACAACACAATGATCTGTGCAAATAGTGACGCTATGGGTCATATTATCCAACATTCTCCACTACTCACTCACGCCCATGGAGGGCAGTTCTTCTTCTGGTTTGCCGTGAACTTGGAGGAAGAAAGGGAAGCAAAGTGCTTGATTTTTGTGGCAAAAATCATGAGAGCTAGCACTCTGAGAGACATGCGAAGGTGATAGGGAAGTCCACCCATGAGCTGGGAATCGTTTTGTAAAGCTTAGAGCTTGATTCTTGGTGATCAAAACCGAAACCAGTGAGCTGTGACAGTGCTCACTGTCGAGCACTCCAATGGGCAGAAGTGCTCACTGTCATTATTTAATTTGGAATTAATATGAATTAATATTGAATATAATTTAAATTGGATTTAAAATTGTAGTTCAATATAATTCATGAATGCTTACTTTAAGTATTTATTCTGAAATGAGTTGGACTCGCGCAAATCAAATCATTGTTTGAACATTGGATGGTCATTAATCAAAGATTAATTAATTGGATTAAATTGATTGATAACATGCTATGTGTGAATACTTGGATGTATGTATGAATAATGTACATCGGATGGTTATTAGATGGGTGAGGGCAATTTTGGAAATTATTGTAATAAATTTAGAATTTATTAAATTGGACCTGTGTGTCCAGCCTATTACCTCTTTTCTCATTGTATTTCTCTTCTCACAAATTCCCCTCAATGTTAATGAGACTTCTTTAGAAGTATTATGTAATTGGGTAGAAGTATGAATTGTGCTAGCGGGAGAGAGGAAATGGAGAGATTTTTTCTAGGAACAAGTTTGTTGTATATCCATCCGAATATCATTATTAAATTTTATCGCGCCTTATTATGCTTTTAGAATGCATGCTGAAGGGTGTATGATGAGACCTAATCAAAGATAATAAATTGGTTGCCAAATTGCGACAAAAACCCTCATTTTATATTAAGCGTTTTTCCTTCCATTGAGTGATTCTCTCTCAAGATCCAAGATTGGCATTGGTTTGTTGGCCAAAGTCAAGACCTTTATCCATCGCGGATGTGTTTGAATCTTGAAGGCTTTGTTCCATATCGTACTCCTTAGGCAAGTTGTGATTTGTTGGCCAAAGTCAATGTCACTTTTTGTTCATCGGCCTCGATTACGAAGCTTTCCCACTGTCAATGGGTCACGCTTAACTGGTTTCATTAAGCTTGTTGAGCCAAATCTAAGGCTTAGTTGATTCAGAGGAAAAAGGTTTGGGAATATATTGGATATATTGGCATATATTGGATATATGTTTCAGACTTGGATGTCCACCTACTGGATTTAAGAATTGGATGAGATCCAATTGATCTTACAGATCTACCTAGTTAAGTTTCATACAATTTGTTGGCCAAAGTCAAGGTTGTGTGTTATTTAACGGGATCCTAGCCCACTAGGAAACTAGGTTTCCCGAGTACTCCACATAGGGTTAGAGGCTCACCGAAAAATAGTGGGAGGCAAGTATTAAATTTGCAATTTCGTTTAGATACTTGCCAACACGCGCTCATTTCTTTTTTCGTCATTAATTGTTTATATATATATATATATATTAGTAAGCAAATATTCAATTGTTGTTTTAATTAAACAGTTGGAATGTATTCAAACTACTTCATTTATAGTTGATTATATAATTGGATTATAGTAATCAATATATTTGAATTTAACCACTCAAATATATGTACTGACGTGCGGGATCTACTGACTAGCAGGATACTGACTTCAGTTGAGATCGACCTATGAGTCGAAAACAGGATGAGAGTCGATGTTTTGGCTGTGGGAACCTAAGTTTTGGAACAGCCTTTTGGGCATGTACTTAAATTAGGAGACTGTTATAATATACATAGTTTGACTAGAAACATTATCTCTATATCTAGTTTAACCCGTTGCGGGCATACCTTTATATTCTAAAACACTAAGTGTTTTGTTTATAAAGATGATATTGAGATAAACACATTAGATGTGAATAACAATATTTATATTTAGAATATAAATGAATCTCAAACATATAATATGACAAACAAAATCTCAAACTGAATAAATCTATTGAGACTTAAAAGTGGGATTGTAGTCTGGGACACATTAACAAGACTCGTATATCCACACTTTCGAAGAGTGGATACTAGGACAGATTTGATTCTAATTCAAATGATGTCTACGAATCTAGTTTATTAGGCAAAGTGACTAAAACACCTTTTACTTGGTAAAAATGCAAGTGCCACCGATCTGTTAGCCCTCGTTCATAGTGACGTAAGTGGGCCCATGTCTAGCTAAGCTAGAGGTGGATATGAATACTTCGTAACCTTTACGGATGTGGCATCGCTTTACGGTTATGTGTATCTTATAAAACACAAGTCAGAAACTTTTGAGTAATTCAAAGAGTTTCGACACGAAGTTAGAAAACTGACCGGTAAAAGTATTAAAAACATTACGGTCGGACCATAGTGTAAAATACTTGAACATATAAGTTTCAAGATTACTTGAAAGAGTATGGTATTCTTTCACAGTGGACTCCTCCCGGGACACCTCAATTTGATGGTGCGTCCGAATAGAGAAACCGAACTTTGTTGGACATGGTAAGGTTAATGATGAGTCGTTCTGAGCTACCAATTTCCTTCTGAGGATACACATTAAACAGTGCAATACTTATTTTGAATAAGGTTCCATGAAAATCTGTTAGACAGACTTCATATTAGATATGAACAGGAAAGAAACCGGGTTTCACATTCCTGAAGATTTAGGTATGTTGGCCATATGTTTGGATGATACCAAACTAGAACCCAAATCGGATAAATGCCTATTTGTAGGTTTTCCTAGGGAAACCAAAGTATAGTAATTATACAACTCATAAGAGAACAATGTAATTGTTGCTCTCCATGCGGTTTTCCTAAGAGGAATTCCTATATGCAGTGGTAAGTGGGAGGAAAGTAAAACTTGATGAAAATCAGAGTAATACTGTTCCAGACACTGAATCCTCACGAAACACCAACAGTTCATCAAGGATGAAACTGTACCAATAATCTTCGAATACACAAGAACCGCGTAGGTCGGAGAGAGTCAGAAAATAACTTGGGAGGTACGGGTTTATGATCTCACCTCATGTAGATATCAATCTTATTGAGGAATACGAGCTGGCTACGTAAGGGGAAGTGATACAAGGTATCGACTCCTTTTATGGCAAAGTGCCATGAAGTCCGAAATGGATTCCATGTATACAACCAAGTTTGGACACTGGTTGATGTACCAGAAGGCATTGTGCCTATTGGTACTATATGAGTCTTCAAGGAAGACATACATGTATGGTAACATATAAATGTACATAGCTAGGCTTGTACAGAAAGGGTATCGTCAACGACATAGTGTCGACTACGATGAAACTTTTTCACCTGTTGCCATGATTAAATCCATTTGGATAATGCTTGCTAATGCTTTCTAATGCTGCATATTTCATTTATGAAATATGGCATATGGACGTCAAAACCGCTTACCTTCACGGAAACCTTTTGGAGGATGTTTACAACATCCTGACGGTTTTGTCGTGCCGAAACATGCAAACAAGGTTTGCAAGTTAAATCGATCTATTTATGGATTAAATCAAGCATTGTGTTCTTGGAACCAGCGTTTTGATGTAATCATAATGGTATATGATTTAATTCAAAACGAATATGATTTTTGTGTATATAAGAAGGTTAGTGGGAGTGCACTGACGATGAATGTCCTATAAGTTGATGATGTATTGCTTCTTAGCAATAACATTCCTATAATATAATCGGTGAAAGCTTGGCTTTCATAAAAATTCTCCATGGAATACCTGGGAGAATCAGGCTTTATTCTAGGAATAAAGATCTACCGGAATAGATCTAGAAAGCTGCTGACAACCCTCCCAGAGTTCATACATTTTTGAAATGTATATGACCTGATGTCTCATATGCTTTGAGCATATACAGACGCTATAAGGCCAATCCAGGTGATGCTCACTGGATTGATGTAAATAACATCCTTGAGGATCTTGGACGAACTAAGGATGCTTTCTGGAAATATGGAGAAAGGAGAACTTGAGGTGACTAGATTCACTGCTGTAAGTTTCCTAACCGACAAAGACGACTTTAAGTCGCAATAAGGGTACATATATCGTTTGAATAACGGAACAGTGAGATGGAAATCTTCCAAGTAAGATACCGTTGCCGAATAAATAACAAAAGCGGAATATTACTGCAGCTGAGGCAGCAAAAGAAGTATTTTGGATCTATATAATCCTAATTGATTAGGTATAGTTCTGTTTGCAGCTGAGCTAGGCTACAACACAGGCTAAAGAATTACGGTCTCATCAATGATCCAAGTATGTACTTCAACTGATTTATCTGATTCGTTCGATCATACATCGTGGCGATGTGATGACCGAATAAAACGCATCAGACGATAACATTGCAAATCCACTGACGAAAGTTATTTCTCAGTAGAAGTTTGAGTGACCCGTACATAGTTTAGGTGTAGGACACTTGAGTGATTGACTATAGGCTAAGTGGGAGATTGTTGGATAATTATGACCCATAGCATCACTATTTGTACAGAACATGATGTTGTTGTACAAATTAACTATGTGACAAAGGAAATTGCTCTTTTGTCATTTGTAATTAGATAGTAAACAATAATGATTGAACACAACTAAAAGAATAAGAAGCAGTTGTATACATATAATAGTGGCAGGCCGGATGTGTTAACTCCGTACCCGATATGTGCTTAGTGATGTGCATGTCTGGATGGATGTGCCCTAGAGCCGGTCGGAAATATTGTATAATAGGCTGAAGCTAAACAGATTGTAATAAAGGTGCCCTCAGGTCATACGTTTTGCTGGAGTTTGGCTCAGAAAGGAGCCTCTGAATGCTGGATCGTTGCTTGATTGTTTCTTAAGGGAGCAGAGCTTCAAGAATATCACTGATTTTTCTCCTCACAAATTTTCACTTCCAAGTTTCAAAGTTTCAGTCTTGCAGGGTTTTGGTAGCTAATTTCTTGGTATTTTCTGTGAATGGGGACCATCTTTTTATAACAGAAGAGAGGGGGTGAAGATTGGAAGGAGAGGACAAAATCCTCTCCCCTCCTCCAGTGATTGCCAATCTGATATGTCAGTTACAACTCGAGACACATTCACCCGGATATACATCTTATGACATATATCTAGCCTGACATGTCATGCCCGTAATTTCAGTAGCTAAAGATATTTGTGATCAATGACAAGTCAATACATATTATTCCAGATATGCAATTCAAATTATAAATTCGGCTGGATATGTAATTTGAATTACATATGCCACTGGATATCAATTAGATCACGTGATTCCAGAATTATCAGCATATTTTTTGACAACTGGATATCTGGCCAGATATGGGGTTTTCGAGATATGTCCAGCCAGTGGTTCTAGTTTGGATAAGGTTAGGCCGGACATAGATGATATCTTGTTACTGTTTGGCTATGTTTTTTGAAATTCCTTTCCTTTCAACCATTCAACCTTGCAACTTCCCAAGCTTTCAGGGGTGTCCCCACAAGAGACTCATAATCAGATTATGCATATAAATATAACGTCTACAGTTGCCTAAATAAGAGTCGACACGACCAAGTTCCCACTACTACAGCCAATATAAGCTTACGGGGTGCCAATGGTATACCTTCTGAGTCGAATACCTTTTTTCACAAAGGGGTTACCCTCAATCACTTCTCCTTAAGACAAATAACCAATTCATTTGTGGAGCAGTGTTGGGTTTCTAAGATGTCCCAAGATCAATTTAAGCACTGAAACATGTGAATACTCAAAGAAGAATTTGCGTAATAATACTCACTTTGATTGGATTTTGGAGGTGTTGATCACAAAACTTTTTTGCCTTTTGAGAAGTCTCCAAGCTTCCACTTTGAAGTAGATGAACAAGCTCCAAGCTTTGAAAGGATTCCAAGCTCTAGGATTGGTTTCCCTATCACCTCATATGATTCTTTGAATGTGCTAGCAACTAGAAAATTTTGCAACAAAATCTTCTTCTTCTTTCTCCTTGTTTCGGCCAAAGAAGACAAATTGGGAGAGAGTAAAATTTGGTTCAAAACCGTGAGCTTGAGAGAGCGAGAGGGAGTAATGACTTGATTAATCGATTTCAAAAATCAAAAATAAAACATATACCAAATATCTAATATTAGGTAATAGTCAATCAAGCCATCACTTGGAGTGTAGAACAAGTCTTCACCAACCCACCAAAAACCATCACCTTAAAGTTAACTAAAGTGACAAGTGATGTGACTTGTGATGTGACATGTGGGCCCCACTTGAATTCAAAATCCGAGTGGGCCCGCAAACACTCCCCGGCTTGGGTTCGCTAATTCCGAATTAACGAACTTTCCGTTGCGACACAATTAAATCAATTTAATTAAATAATTATGACTAGCTAAATTACTATTCACATCGCTCGCGAATTAATTCTAAATTAATTCGTTTGCCCGAATTACAATCCAATTTTAATTCCGCATCGAAATCTAACATCGTTTAATATATCGAATATATTATTTTATCGATTAATTCCAAATTAATCGTTCTCTCTCTTCAAATAGTATTTTATCCCAGATAAAATCTCTCCGTAATTAATCCTAGATTAATTATGTTCTACTCATACATCATCGGTGAATCTTCGGGAAGCGACCCATTAGATCCCTGGATATGTTGACAGTAAATCCGGTCGTCGGACTATCCGAACACGTGCGTACCTTATACCACGTTTTTACCGATTTACGAGACATGGTTGGCTTCTAGCAAAGCAACGTGCCTACCCAATTCTCCAGAAATATTCTTAAAGGAATATATAATCTATGTCAGGCGTAGTATACGGAGTATTGCGTATTGTGATCTAGTATCGGATGTCACATGCAAGGATGAGTTTTAACAGTGCAGAACTTATTTTGAATAAGGTTCCATTAAAATCTGTTTGACAGATTTCATATTAGATATGAACGGGAAAGAAACCGGGTTTCTCATTCCTGATAATTTGGGAATGCTAGGCATACGTTTGGATGATACCAAACTAAAACCCAAATTGGATAAGTGCCAATTGTAGGTTGTCCTAGGGATACATAAGTATAGTACTTATACAACTCACATGAGAACAATTAGATTGTTGCTCACCATGCGGTCTTCCTAAGAGGAATACCGATATGTAGTGGTAAGTGGGAGGATAGTAAAGCTCGATGAAAATCGGAGTAATATTATTCCAAGCACCGAATCCTTAATGGAACACATATAGTTCATCAAGGATGAAACTATACCAATGATCTTCGAATACACAAGAATCACGTATGTCGGAGAGAGTCAGAAAACAACCTGGGGTATGGGTTTCTGATCTCACCTCATAAAGATGTCTATCTTATGGAGGGATACCAATTGACTACGTATGAGGAAGTGATACAAGGTATCGACTCCCTATTATGACAAAGTGTCATGAGTCCGAAATGGATTCCATGTATACCAACTATGCTTGGACACTAGTTGTTGTACCGCAAGGCATTGTGCCTACTGGTACTATATAAGTCTTCAAGGAAGACGTACATGGATGGCAACATTCCAACGTATAAAGCTAGGCTTTTAGCGGAAAGGTATCGTTATCAACATTATGTTGATTACGATTCAACCTTTTAAATGTTGCCACGGAAAATCCATTTGGATAATGCTTGCTAATGCTGCATGTTTCATTTATGAAATATGTCAGCAGAACGGGAAAATCGCTTTCCTGAAAAGGAAACCTTTTGGAGGATGTTTACAACATCCTGTCGGTTTTGTCATACCAAAACTAGCAAACAAGGTTTGCAGGTTATTCGATCCATGTTTGGATTGAAGTAATCATTAGGTTCTTCGAATTATCATTTTGATGTAATCATAACGGTTTATGATTTAATTCAAAACGAAAATGATTCTTGTGTATATAAGAGGGTTAGTGGGAGCGCACTGACAGTGGATGTCCTATAAAATAATGATAATATGTCATTTCTTGGAAATGATATTCCCATAATAATTGGCGAAAGCTTGGCTTTCGAGAAAAACTCTCTGAGAACTCGTACATTGAAAAATGTACGCGACCTGGCGTCTCATACGCTTTGAGCATATGGATTCACAAACAGGCCAATCCAAGTGATAGTCACTGGATTGAAGTTAAGAACATACTTAGTGTCTTAGATAACTAAGGATGCTATCTTAATCTATGGAGAAGGAGAACTTGAAGTGACTGGGATCACTGCTGCAAGTTTCCAAATCGATAAAGACGACTAATAGTCGCAAAATGGTACTATACAGTTTGAATATCGGAACAGTGAGCTGGAAATCTTCCAAGCAAGATACTATTACCGAATAAACAATAAATGCGGGTTATTGCTGCAGCTGAGGCAGCAATAGAAGCCATTTGGGTCGATAACAAATCTAATTAGATTAGATATAATTATGTTAGTTGCTGAGCTAGTCGTCAGCACAGGCTAAAGAATTAATGGTCTCATCAATGATCCAGATAAATACTTTGATATTCATCTGATTCGTACGGATCATACATCGTGGCGATGTGATGATCGTATAAATCGCATCATGATAATCATGCAAATCCGCTGACAAAAGCTTTTTCTCAGCAGTTTGAGCCAACCGTACATAGTTCGGGTGTAAGACACTCAAGTGACTGGCTATAGGCCAAGTGGGAGATTGTTGGACAATTATGACCCATATCGTCACTATTTGTACAGATCACGGTGTTGTTGTACAAATTAACTATGTGACAAAGGAGATTGCACTCTTATCATTTGTGATTAGATCACCTAGATGTATAAATGATAGGAGGTCCCTCTGATTAGTTCCTGGATTGAGAACGATATAAGACAGTATCAATCCACGAAGTATAAATCATTAAATATCCCTAGTCAGAGTATTATCGAGATTGGACATCGATGAATACGTAAAAGACTAGTATTACACTTGTGCGCGTTGTGAGGGCATAACATCATAGTTCTCATATATTTGGGTATAGGATACTCATGCAAGTGTAATAGGAGGTTGTGTTTTACCGATGGTACGGGAAACAGCTTCGCTCTGGATAGACCCCATCGGAATTCCATTGGTAGTATGACTATGTGTCTATGGAAGTCCTAAATCAGGGTAGGTCTATTTGGTCTTAACCTGAGACTTGCACCGCTAATACTTGCGACAATCAATATACTTTCGGTGCGGTCGTCCAGGGCTTTAATAGGCTCTGTGTACGCCAATGCTGGGTATATTGAGAATCGTAGTGTGTTGGGTGTGATGTCAAGATGGATGTGTCACTCCAGTCATATGGAGATGATGATCGCGTAGGGATACAGAAATGGTTCTCTAAAAAGGTTGCAAATGTCGGGATAATATGACTTGGTCATGATTATCCGATAATAAAGAGACTAGTTGCTCGTCATTCGATATATGCTTCGTACGGGGCAGACACTATACCAGCCTCGGGCCTTGCATGTGATCATCTGATACTGGATCGACATACACAATACTGCGTATATTATGCCTGATATAGATCCTTTATTCCTGTAAGGATATTTCTGGAGAATTGGGTAGGCATGGCGCTTTGCTAGAAGCCAACCTTGTCTTGTAAATCGGTATAAACATAGTACGAGGTACTTACTTTTTCGGATAGTCCGACGACCGTATTTACTGCCAACAAATTCGGGGATCTCATGGGTCACTTCCCGAAGATTCACCGATGACGTATGACTCGCACTTTTAATTAATCTGGGATTAATAAGATGAGAGAGAAAATTAATTTGGGATTAATTGCGGAGATATTTTATCTGGGATAAAATATCAATTAAAGAGAGATAACGATTAATTTGGAATTAATCGATTAATTAATATATTTGATATATTAAACGAAATTGGATTTCGAAGCGGAATTAAAATTAGATTTTAATTCTGGCGAACGAATTAATTTAGAATTAATTTGTTAGCGACGTGAATAGTGACTTCGCTAGGCGTAATCATTTAATTGGGTCGCAATGGAAAATTTGTTAATTTGGAATTAGCGAACCCGAGCCCGGGATTGTTTGCGAGCGCATTCGCATTTCGAATTCGAGTGCGGCACGTAAGTCAAATCAAGCGTCAAATCATTAGTCGCATCAAGCGTCAAATCACTTGTCACTTTAAGTTATGTGACTTGACAACTTGATTGATAGATGTGACTTGATGGGAGTTGTTGAAAAGCTTTTAAAAGCTTGAGTGACATATATTATTATTATATGTTTATTGTTTTTAGAAATCAATTACACATAACACTTTTTCAACTTTTTCTTCTCTCTTCTCCACTACTCACTCACGCCCATGGAGGGCAGTTCTTCTTCTGGTTTGCCGTGAACTTGGAGGAAGAAAGGGAAGCAAAGTACTTGATTTTTGTGGCAAAAATCATGAGAGCTAGCACTCCGAGAGACATGCGAAGGTGATAGGGAAGTCCACCTATGAGCTGGGAATCGTTTCGCAAAGCTTAGAGCTTGATTCTTGGTGATCAAAACCGAAACTAGTGAGCTGTGACAGTTCTCCATGCCGAGCAGTCCAATTGGCAGAAGTTCGAGTTTTGTTCGTTGCCGCGTCGCTCAACCGATCGATGTAAGTAGTCAACGAATTTCTAGATTGTATTCACATATGTTCATGCTTGTTTATTGATCCTTGGGACCTTAGTAAACTCCAACAACTAGTCACTTTTGTGATGGACATCTTGTCACCTTTTTGTTGATGGAAGTGGTTGAGTGTAATTATGGTAACTTACACAACACATTTTGCTTTATCTTTTTTGAAAAAGATATACACCATTTGGTAATTGATTTTAGATATAGGTTTTTAGAAAACAAAAATATCAAATATGCTCTCTCTCTCTCTCTCCATTCTCCTTTGCCGAATTGGCCTTGTCTTGGCCGAATGACCATGTCTCACCAAGGCTGAATGGACTCTTCTCTCCTAAGCCGAATCTTGCTTCTCTTGGAGGGCGATTTGTGGTTCGTTTTGTTCATACTAGCACATTAAGGAGTGAATCAAGGTGATAGGGAAACTCACCCAAGTGTTGGAAACACTCAAGAATGACTTGGAGCTTACACCGAAATGCATAAAAAGTTTTGAACTCATCCGATCAATGTGAGTATTTTTCGCAACTCTTTTGATTTTATTCACACACAAATCACTCTTAGACGATCTTGGCATGTTCTAAGAACACTAACAATGGTATCAGAGTGATCTAAGTTTGATTTGGAATTCTAGGGTTTGTAAACTTTATCCTTGATTTTGTGAAAAATTGATAGGATTAATTTTCCCCAAAATATACCCATTGGCCGAATACATGAACCCTAGGTGTATCATGGTGATTTTTTATTTTAGACCATTGGATGTGTTTAAAATCATGAAATAAATTGATTGTTGATTTAATTTGATTGAAATCAAATTGATTGAAATTTTGTGCCATATTGCCGTGAATACCATATGCATGTTATAAGATTTATTTTGCTTCAATTTGTGTTGGACATGAATTGGAAATGTAGAGCATGATTAATTGAATTAATTAGTGTTTTAGAAGCATTAGATTAATTAATTAATTATGGTAATTACACTTAAATTGAATTAATTTGTAATTTTGAATAATGAGTTAATTTAATTTATTGTAATTGGGCTTGGTTGGGCCAAGTTTGGTTTAGGATAATTGGTTGGATCCAATTGGGCCTAAAACCATTTCTTTAAAGTCCAAATATGATAATTGGGCCTTTAAAATTTTAATTAGGCCTAATGGGCCTAAATTGATTTTTGGCATAGGGTGATTCCTCATTGGGCCTTGGCATTTTGTGTTTGACCCATAATTGCCAAAGCCCATGCCTAAAGAATTAATTAAAAGCCCATTGGACTTTAATTGAATAATATTGGATACTAATTGGGCCTTTGAGGCCCATAAAGATTGGATTTGGAATCAAAGTCTAAAAGGCATTATTGAAAATGTCATTATTTAATTTGGAATTAATATTGAATATAATTTAAATTGGATTTAAAATTGTAGTTCAATATAATTCAAGAATGCTTACTTTAAGTATTTATTCTGAAACGAGTTGGACTCGCGCAAATCAAATCATTGTTTGAACATTGGATTGTCATTAATCAAAGATTAATTAATTGGATTAGATTGATTGATAACATGCTATGTGTGAATACTTGGATGTATGTATGAATAATGTACATCGGATGGATATTAGATGAGTGAGGCAATTTTGGAAATTATTGTAATAAATTTAGAATTTATTAAATTGGACCTGTGTGTCCAGCCTATTACCTCTTTTCTCATTGTATTTCTATTCTCACAAATTCCCCTCAATGTTAATGAGACTTCTTTAGAAGTATTATGTAATTGGGTAGAAGTATTAATAGTGCTAGCGGGAGAGAGGAAATTGAGAGATTTTTTCTAGGAACAAGTTTATTGTATATCCATCCGAATATCATTATTAAATTTTATCGTGCCTTATTATGCTTTTAGAAGGCATGATGAAGGGTGTATGTTGAGACCTAATCAAAGATAATAAATTGGTTGCCAAATCGCGACAAAAACCCTCATTTTATATTAAGCGTTTTTCCTTCCATTGAGTGATTCTCTCTCAAGATCCAAGATTGGCATTGGTTTGTTGGCCAAAGTCAAGACCTTTGTCCATCGCGGATGTGTTTGAATCATGAAGGCTTTGTTCCATATCGTACGCCTTGGGCAAGTTGTGATTTGTTGGCCAAAGTCAATGTCACTTCTTGTTCATCGGCCTCGATTACGAAGCTTTCCCATTGTCAATGGGTCACGCTTAACTGGTTTCATTAAGCTTGTTGAGCCAAATCTAAGGCTTAGTTGATTCAGAGGAAAAAGGTTTGGGAATATATTGGATATATTGGCATATATTGGATATATGTTTCAGACTTGGATGTCCACCTACTGGATCTAAGAATTGGATGGGATCCAATTGATCTTACAGATCTACCTAGTTAAGTTTCATACAATTTGTTGGCCAAAGTCAAGGTTGTGTGTTATTTAACGGGATCCTAGCCCACTAGGAAACTAGGTTTCCCGAGTACTCCACATAGGGTTAGAGGCTCACCGAAAAATAGTGGGAGGCAAGTATTAAATTTGCAATTTCGTTTAGATACTTGCCAACACGCGCTCATTTCTTTTTTCGTCTTAATTGTTTATATATATATATTAGTAAGACAAATATTCAATTGTTGTTTTAATTAAACAGTTGGAATGTATTCAAACTACTTCTTTTATAGTTGATTATATAATTGGATTATAGTAATCAATATATTTGAATTTAACCACTCAAATAATAGTTGATTATATAGTTAGACTATAGTAATCACTATATTCGATTGTACCCGAAATCGTTGATTGGATAGTTGGACTATTAAAATCAATATAGCTGAAAGATTAGCGTTTAAAACATAATTCTGGGTGAAAATGACTTTAAGCGGCTTCAATTTTCAAATTGGGAATAGAACCTCAGGATAGTCCTGGGAGCCGAGAAGTTACTTTATTTGATAGAGTGACATCTCGGGCCTGAGCCCGGAGTTGAGCAAATAGTGGAGCATGAGCTTTGGAAGACTCATGGTGATGATAACTTTAGTGCTCAATCTGTTATGCTTGCTGCAATGACTCCTTAATTTCTTCGTCAGAACTAAGGATTAGATCCTTATAGTATGATATTGAAATTGAAGGATCTTCATAGATCTATTCTTAGATCTTAGAAGTACTAATTGCAATAGAAAACTCTTGGACAGTTAATGGCTATGCTCAAGGAGACACAGCCAGAGCTTATAAAAGGGCAAGAAGCGCAAGACGCATCTTACTTCGACATCCCAGAAGGCCAAGACTTGGCCGAAGGCTTCTGGGGGTGCGAAGAAAATGGAAAGGCTAAATCGTCACAGTCTTCTAGGAAGACAAATGACATATCCCAAGATGTCTGCCTGAACTGTGGCAAACGAGGTCACTGGAAGCGTGACTGCCGTATATACAAGGCAGACATGAAGGAAGTGAAGACGGGCAAGGCTCCGGCTTCAGGTATGTTTATTATAAACATGTCCACTACTGGTTTTAAAATTGGATTTTAGATACTGGATGTGGTACATAAATATATGTACTGATGTGCGGGATCTGCTGACTAGTAGGATACTGACTTCAGTTAAGATCGACCTATGAGTCGGAAACAGGATGAGAGTTGATGTTTTGGTTGTGGGAACCTAAGTTTTGGAACAGCCTTTTGGGCATGTACTTAAATTAGGAGACTGTTATAATATACATAGTTTGACTAGAAATATTATCTCTATATCTAGTTTAACCCGTTGCGGGTATACCTTTATATTCTAAAACACTAAGTGTTTTGTTTATAAAGATGATATTGAGATAAACACATTAGATGTGAATAACATATTTATATTTAGAATATAAATGAATCTCAAACATATAATATGACAAACAAAATCTCAAACTGAATAAATCTATTGAGACTTAAAAGTGGGATTGTAGTCTGGGACACATTAACAAGACTCGTATATCCACACTTTCGAAGAGTGGATACTAGGACGGATTTGATTCTAATTCAAATGATGTCTACGAATCTAGTTTATTAGGCAAAGTGCCTAAAACACCTTTTACTTGGTAAAAGTGCAAGTGCCACCGATCTGTTAGCCCTCGTTCATAGTGACGTAAATGGGCCCATGTCTAGCTAAGCTAGAGGTGGATATGAATACTTCGTAACCTTTATGGATTTGGCATCACGTTACGGTTATGTGTATCTTATAAAACACAAGTCAGAAACTTTTGAGTAATTCAAAGAGTTTCGACACGAAGTAAGAAAACTGACCGGTAAAAGTATTAAAAACATTACGGTCGGACCATAGTGTAAAATACTTGAACATATAAGTTTCAAGATTACTTGAAAGAGTATGGTATTCTTTCACAGTGGACTCCTCCCGGGACACCTCAATTTGACGGTGCGTCCGAACAGAGAAACCGAACTTTGTTGGACATGGTAAGGTTAATGATGAGTCGCTCTGAGCTACCAATTTCCTTCTGAGGATAAACATTAAACAGTGCAATACTTATTTTGAATAAGGTTCCATGAAAATCTGTTAGACAGAATTCATATTAGATATGAACAGGAAAGAAACCGGGTTTCACATTCCTGAAGATTTAGGTATGTTGTCCATATGTTTGGATGATACCAAACTAGAACCTAAATCGGATAAATGCCTATTTGATACCAAACCAAAGTATAGTACTTATACAACTCACAAGAGAACAATGTAATTCTTGCTCTCCATGCGATTTTCCTAAGAGGAATTCCTATATGTAGTGGTAAGTGGGAGGAAAGTAAGACTTGATGAAAATCAGAGTAATACTGTTCCAGGCACCGAATCCTCATGGAACACTAACAGTTCATCAAGGATGAAACTGTACCAATAATCTTCGAATACACAAGAACCGCGTAGGTCGGAGAGAGTCAGAAAATAACCTGGGAGGTATGGGTTTATGATCTCACCTCATGTAGATATCAATCTTATTGAGGAATACGAGCTGGCTACGTAAGAGGAAGTGATACAAGGTATCGACTCCTTTTATGGCAAAGTGACATGAAGTCCGAAATGGATTCCATGTATACAACCAAGTTTGGACACTGGTTGATGTACCAGAAGGCATTGTGCCTATTGGTAATATATGAGTCTTCAATGAAGACATACATGTATGGTAACATATAAATGTACATAGCTAGGCTTGTACAGAAAGGGTATCGTCAACGACATAGTGTCGACTACGATGAAACTTTTTCACCTGTTGCCATGATTAAATCCATTTGGATAATGCTTGCTAATGCTTTCTAATGCTGCATATTTCATTTATGAAATATGGCATATGGACGTCAAAACCGCTTACCTTCACGGAAACCTTTTGAAGGATGTTTACAACATCCTGACGGTTTTGTTGTGCCGAAACATGCAAACAAGGTTTGCATGTTAAATCGATCCATTTATGGATTAAAGCAAGCATTGTGTTCTTGGAACCAGCGTTTTGATGTAATCATAATGGTATATGATTTAATTCAAAACGAATATGATTCTTGTGTATATAAGAAGGTTAGTGGGAGTGCACTGACGATGAATGTCCTATAAGTTGATGATGTATTGCTTCTTAGCAATAACATTCCTATAATATAATCGGTGAAATCTTGGCTTTCATAAAATTCTCCATGGAATACCTGGGAGAAGCAGGCTTTATTCTAGGAATAAAGATCTACCGAATAGATCTAGAAAGCTGCTGACAACCCTCCCAGAGTTCATACATTTTTGTAATGTATATGACCTGATGTCTCATATGCTTTGAGCATATACGGACGCTATAAGGCCAATCCAGGTGATGCTCACTGGATTGATGTAAATAACATCCTTGAGTATCTTGGATGAACTAAGGATGCTTTCTAGAAATATGATAAAGGAGAACTTGAGGTGACTAGATTCACTGCTGCAAGTTTCCTAACCACAAAGACGACTTTAAGTCGCAATAAGGGTACATATATCGTTTGAATAATGGAACAGTGAGCTGGAAATCTTCCAAGCAAGATACTGTTGCCGAATAAATAACAAAAGCGGAATATTACTACAGCTGAGGCAGCAAAAGAAGTATTTTGGATCTATATAATCCTAATTGATTAGGTATAGTTCTGTTTGCAGCTGAGCTAGGCTACAACACAGGCTAAAGAATTACGGTCTCATCAACTATCCAAGTATGTACTTCAACTGATTTATCTGATTCGTTCGATCATACATCGTGGCGATGTGATGACCTAATAAAATGCATCAGACGATAACATTGCAAATCCACTGACGAAAGCTATTTCTCAGTAGATGTTTGAGTGACCCGTACATAGTTCAGGTGTAGGACACTTGAGTTATTGGCTATAGGCTAAGTGGGAGATTGTTGGATAATTATGACCCATAGCATCACTATTTGTACAGAACATGATGTTGTTGTACAAATTAACTATGTGACAAAGAAAATTACTCTTTTGTCATTTGTAATTAGATTACCTAGATATATAAATGATAAAAGTCCATATGATTAGTACCAGATCAATAAGCTATGAGACAATATTAATCCGCTAAGGTTTAATCATTAAATATCTATAGTCATAGTATTATCGAGACTGGACATTGATAATGCGAAATAGACTAGTATTACACTTGTGCGTGTTATGGAAGCATAACGGCATAGTTCTCATATATTTGGGTATTGGATACTCATGCATTTGTAATAGGAGGTTCTGTTTACTGATGGTACGGAAACAGCTTCGCTCTGGATAGACCCCTCGGAATCCCATTGGTAGTTGTAGGCATTGCATTTTTGCATGTGAAACCCGAAGATGAATCTTATTTGGAGACAACTACCTCTTAAGTTGCGGAAACCGCGGGAAACGGACATCGGAAGGGAAGAGTCAAGAATTGACTCGTTGACGGATTAAGTTCACTAGTTTAGCCTCGAGTAACCTGTTTGATTGCTGTTTAGAAAATTATGCAAGGCCCAAGACCCCACATCCAAGCCCAATCCAAATTGAAACCTTTAAAATGCATGTCACAAATTAAATTAACTTAAGATTCAACACAATTTTAGTCCAACACCAACTGAGGCCCACACGCCCCAACCAAGGCCCACTCCTCTCTTTTGGCGCCAACTTCACATAATACACACCAAATTAAATCAAATAAATATTAATTAGATAATGTAATTAAATAAAATAATAATTAAAATATTTACCAAACATAAAATAAACATATACCTAAATTAAACCAATTAAATATGTTATACACCTAAATTAAAAAGATAATATACCTAATTAAAATCAATCTTAACCAATTAAAAATATTAGATGCCTAACTTAACAAATATCATGCCTAAACAATACAAATCAAATATTGTAACTTTCTAATTTGAATTAACCTTGTCCCCCCTCAATCTTGTGTATACATTTCTTGGAAATCTTAAATTGAATGCAAAATCCCTTCCCTTGTCAACCCTAACCCTTCTCTATATAAACCACCATTCACCAAGCCTCTCCCCCTCCTCTAGTTCACGCATACACACACAAAAGAAAATTCTTCCCAATTGACGCCCATTTCAAGCAAGAAGCAACAAAATATTCTCTTCATCTCCTCCACTCCATAACCAAACACACCACCCTCCTCAACCCTTCCTTAAGCCGAAAATACAAGCATTCCTTAAGCCACTGAAACCAGCCCCTGCACCCCTCAAAAACACGCCTAAACACCCCCTAAATCACCTTAAAACAGCAGCCCAAATCACCTTAGAACAGCAGCAAAAATCCTCCCAAAACAGTCCCCAAAATCCCAAAAACAGTAACATAAAAACTGCACTATTTTAACATAAAAAACTGCACCATTTAACCACCAAAACAGCAGCAAAATCATCCCAAAACAGCCCCTAAAACACTAAAAAACTGCATAAATAAACTGCACTTTTAATCCTTAAGAAACACAAAGAAAAATCTGCACTTAAAGCCTTTAAAAACATCAAAAACAGTAGCCTAAAACACTAAAACGGTGAGCTGAAACAGTGAGCAGAAATACAGCGAAAACAGCAGCAAAACGAGGTCAAAACAGCGAGGAAAACAGTGGAACAGCGAGTTGAGACGTTAAGCTAGTGAACCGGAAGAGTAAGGAGCTTTTATCCCTTCCGATCTCCGTGAAACGCAAGTCCGAAGACAACTTAAAAGGTTAGACCTGAGGGTACTTTTCACACTCATCTTTATTTAATCTTCGTTATTTATTTCAGTCGTATTTTAACTGTTTGTCGAATCTTGTTTGTGTATGATGAGTGTCTTGGGTATTGGATGAATGAAAAAGTGTTGTCTCTTGTGGTATATAGGATGGAAACCCGGACGTAAATTTCATAGCCGATTCCGAATGGACGGTAGTATGATCTGCACTCAGGATACAACTCCACGTACCACTTGAATAAACAACACTTGTTTGTTTTGAATGCTTTGGTTTATTTATTTTTCTGTCATTTGAATTCCGCATGTTACGTGTTTATGTATGATGCAATCGAGTGCATGGGCTTAGTAAGTGCGATGTAAGGTCCCCTAAATGGAGGGGTCAAAATCCTTCACCACGATGCTTCGCCGCACCGATTGATGTGTGTTCAGTTGAATGCAAAATACGTTCAATCGGACATACTAAGTTTGATATGATTGTCTTTATTTTTGTATGTATGATGCGATTGAGCGCATGGGCTTAGTGAGTTAGTCCAAAGGTCCTCTCTTTGAGAGATGAAGAGCCTAAAAGGCCACCTTTGTGACACTACTTCGCCGCGCCGGACGAAGTGTGTTTGGGTTGAATGTACGTTCAATTGGGCATACGAAGTCCTACACTTTTATTGTCTTTATTTCATGTATTGTGATGTGACGCGCATGGGCTTAGTATGTTGGTCTAAAGGTCCTCTCTTTGAGAGACAAAGAGCCCCAAAAGGCCACCTTTACGGCAGTACTTCGCCGCGCCCCCATTATCTTGTTGTTAATATGACGTCTTCTTACATGACCATGCATCATATCACATTGCGCATGGGCTTAGTATGTTGGTCTAAAGGTCCTCTCTTTGAGAGACAAAGAGCCTAAAAGGCCACCTTTACGGCAGTACTTCGCCGCGCCTCTTTTATTTAGTTATTCGCTTCATAACGTCTTTTTGAAAATTCATGCATCATATTGCATTGCGCATGGGCTTATCAAGTGAGATTAAGGGTCCTCCACTTTGAGGGGTGAAAATGCTTGAAAGCTACCTTTGCTACAATGATTTGCCGCGCCCCTTAATCCGTTATTGTTTACTACATGTCATATACTCATCCGTCCATGTATGTGTCGTGTTGTTTACTGCATTTTGGAGGTCACTGCTGATCCCCGTTCGAACGCGTTTCAGAACGCCGCACGAACGCATGTTTTCTGTCTGGTCTCGTTCGAACGCGTTATCAAACGCCATACGAACGCGAACCTTCTGTTTACCGTTCGAACGCGTTTACGAACGCTACACGAACGCGAACACACTGAATTGAGTCATTTTCATCATATGTGCGTCTATGCCTATATCTATCTTCTTTTGCACCATGTCATAGCATGCTCACTTTAATGCCTAATCGCATCCCTAAGCGTCTTTTTGCATTATGTACTTAGTCGACCCTTTTATTTGTGCATGGAAATATAATGGCTATTTGTTTATGGTATGTCTATGAAATCACATGTTCACCATCATTTGATTCGCCTTTATGTGTGCTTGTGTGGTTAGTATGTGCTTGCGTTTTCATGAATACAACACGCCAATGAAATTGTCTGTTTGTTGATTTAATGTACTTCTAAGAATGCAATCTTATATGTGAAATACATGTATGTTTAGGCGCATATTTTATCTTATAAATGTGAATTTAGAAGCATGATACCCTTAGAAATAAGTGTTACTTCAGCTTGTTTAAATTATTATATAAATCCTTTCATTACAAGTGACATGAGTAAGGGACCATTCCGAACCCAACGGTTTGAGGTCTTCCCTTGCTAGGGGTGAGTGCGGCCTTAAATCTCATTTTCCCGGTTCACACCGGGTGGCGACTCCATTATTCTCCGGTTTAGTCCCTCGTGGCTACTCCGTACTCCCGACCGGGCCGCGAGCCCGGGACAGCATGTGTCGCCCAGTTTCTGTGTCCCACAGTAGTGTATTGGATGTGGTGTCAAGATGGAAGTATCACTTCAGTCATATGGAGATGATGATCATGCAGGATACGGAACTGGTACTCTTGTATGCTACAGCTATCGGGATAATATGACAAGGTCATGATTATCCGATTATAGAGACTATCTACCAGAGATCCGATATATACTTCGTACGGGGCAGACATAATTCCAGCCCCAGGCCTAGCATGTGACATTCTGATACTGGATCGTTATACGCGATACTACGTATGCTACGCCTGACAAAGATTACATATTCCTTTAAAGAATATTTCTGAAGAATTGGGTAGGCACGATGCTTTGCTAGAAGCCAACCATGTCTTGTAAATTGGTAAGACCGTAGTACTGGGTACGCACGTATTCGGATAGTCTCATAACCGTATTTACTGCCAACATATCCAGGGATCTCTTGGGTCGCTTCCTAAAGATTCACTGTTGAGATTTGACCCGAACAGAAAATTAATCTGGGATTAATTATGAAATAGAAAATTAATCTGGGATTAATTACGATAATAAATTAATCTGGGATTAATTACGACAATAAATTAATCTGGGATTAATTAAAAGAGAAAGAATTAATCTGGGATTAATTGCGACGAGAATTTATCTGGGATTAAATTCGTCGAGAAGAGAGAACGCGATTAATTTAGAATTAATCGGTAAAGTAAATTTAATAGTGAAATTAGATTTTACTATTTAATTTATTTAATTTGGGCTAAAATAATATATTAGATATATTAATTGAAATTGGATTTCAATGCGTAATTAAAATTGGATTTTAATTCTTGCGAACGAATTAATTTGGAATTAATTCGTAAGCGACTTTTGTAATAATTTTAGAGGCATTATTATTTAATTAAATTGGATTTAATTACGTCGCGACGGAAAATTCATTAATCGGATTAAACGAAACCAACCCGAAGTGTGTTGAGGAAGCCACTTGAATTTTGAATTTAAAGTGGGTCCCACCAACTTACATCACTAGTCACTTTGTGATGGACATCTTGTCACCTTTTTGTTGATGGAAGTGGTTGAGTGTAATTATGGTAACTTACACACACCCCTTTGCTTTATCTTTTTTGAAAAAGATATACACCATTTGGTAGTTGATTTTAGATATAGGTTTTAGAAAACCAAAATATCAAATATGCTCTCTCTCTGTCTCCATTCTCCTTGGCCGAATTGGCCTTGTTTCTCTTGGCCGAATGGCCATGTCTCACCAAGGCCGAATGGACTCTTCTCTCCTAAGCCGAATCTTGCTTCTCTTGGAGGGTGATTTTTGGTTCGTTTTGTTCATGCTAGCACATTAAGGAGTGAATCAAGGTGAAAGGGAAACTCACCCAAGTGTTGGAAACACTCAAGAAGGACTTGCATCTTCTACCGAAATGCATAAAAAGTTTTGAACTCATCCGATCAATATGAGTATATTCCGCAACTCTTTTGATTTTATTCACACACAAATCACTCTTAGACGATCTTGGCATGTTCTAGGAACAATAAGACGGTAAAATAAACACAGAAACATATATAAGGTAATAAATGAATAATAAAAAGACAAAAGCATACTTGCAATAGAATCATGCATAATCAATAGTAAACAATCAATACATGACAAAAAAAGATAGTAAACATAATGATTTAACGTAACTAAAAGAATAAGAAACAGTTGTATACATATAATAGTGCCAGGCCGGATGTGTTAACTCCGTACCCGATATGTGGCTTAGTGATGTGCATGTCTAGATGATGTGCCCTAGAGCCGGTCGGAAATATTGTATAATAGGCAGAAGAAACAGATCGTAATAAAGGTGCCCTTAGGTCATACATTTTGCTGGAGTTTGGCTCAGAAATGAGCCTCTGAATGCTGGATCGTTGCTTGATTGTTTCTGAAGGGAGCAGAGCTTCAAGAATATCACTGATTTTTCTCCTCACAAATTTTCACTTCCAAGTTTCAAAGTTTCAGTCTTGCAGGGTTTTGGTAGCTAATTTCTTGGTATTTTCTGTGAATGGGGACCATCTTTTTAAACAGAAGAGAGGGGGTGAAGATGGGAAGGAGAGGACAAAATCCTCTCCCCTCCTCCAGTGATTGCCAATCTGATGTGTCAGTTACAACTCGAGACACATTCACCCGGATATACATCTTAGGACATATATCTAGCCTGACATGTCATGCCCGTAATTTCAGTAGCTAAAGATATTTGTGATCAATGACAAGTCAATACATATTCGGCCAGATATGCAATTCAAATTATATATTCGGCTGGATATGTAATTTGAATTACATATGCCACTGGATATCAATTAGATCACGTGATTCCAGAATTATCAGCATATTTTTCGACAACTGGATATATCTGGCCGGATATGGGGTTTTCGAGATATGTCCAGCCAGTGGTTCTAGTTTGGATAAAGTTAGGCCGGACATAGATGATATCTTGTTACTGTTTGGCTATGTTTTTTGAAATTCCTTTCATTTCAACCATTCAACCTTGCAACTTCCCAAGCTTTCAGGGGTGTCCCCACAAGAGACTCATAATCGGATTATGCATATAAATATAACGTCTACAGTTGCCTAAATAAGAGTCGCCACGACCAAGTTCCCACTACTACAGCCAATATAAGCTTACGGGGTGCCAAGGGTATACCTTCTGAGTCGAATACCTTTTTCCATAAAGGGGTTACCCTCAATCACTTCTCCTGAAGACAAATAACCAATTCATTTGTGGAGCAGTGTTGGGTTTCTAAGATGTCCCAAGATCAATTTAAGCAATGAAACATGTGAATACTCAAAGAAGAATTTGAGTAATAATACTCACTTTGATTGGATTTTGGAGGTGTTGATCACAAAACTTTTTTGCCTTTTGAGAAGTCTCCAAGCTTACTCTTTGAAGTAGATGAACAAGCTCCAAGCTTTGAAAGGATTCCAAGCTCTAGGATTGGTTTCCCTATCACCTCATATGATTATTTGAATGTGCTAGAAACTAGAAAAATTTGCAACAAAATCTTCTTCTTCTTCCTCCTTGTTTCGGCCAAAGAAGAAAAATTGGGAGAGAGTAAAATTTGGTTCAAAACCGTGAGCTTGAGAGAGTGAGAGGGAGTAATGACTTGATTAATTGATTTCAAAAATCAAAAATAAAACATATACCAAATATCTAATATTAGGTAATAGTCAATCAGCCATCACTTGGAGTGTAGAACAAGTCTTCACCAACCCACCAAAACCCATCACCTTAAAGTTAACCAAAGTGAAAAGGGATGATGTGACTTGTGATGTGACATGTGGGCCCCACTTGAATTCAAAATCCGATTGGGCCCGCAAACACTCCCGGGCTCGGGTTCGCTAATTCCGAATTAACGAACTTTCCGTTGCGACATAATTAAATCAAATTTAATTAAATAATTATGACTAGCAAAATTACTATTCACATCGCTCGCGAATTAATTCTAAATTAATTCGTTTGCCTGAATTGAAATCTAATTTTAATTCCGCGTCGAAATCTAATTTCGTTTAATATATCGAATATATTATTTTATCGATTAATTCCAAATTAATCGTTCTCTCTCTTCAAATAGTATTTTATCCCAGATAAAATCTCTCCGTAATTAATCCTAGATTAATTATGTTCGACTCATACATCATCGGTGAATCTTCGGGAAGTGACCCATTAGATCCCTGGATATGTTGGCAGTAAATCTGGTCGTCGGACTATCTGAACATGTGCGTACCTTATACCACATTTTTACCGATTTACGAGACATGGTTGGCTTCTAGCAAAGCAACGTGCCTACCCAATTCTCCAGAAATATTCTTAAAGGAATATATAATCTATATCAGGCGTAGTATACGTAGTATTGCTTATTGTGATCTAGTATCGGATGTCACATGCAAGGCCTGAGGCTGGAATAATGTCTGTCCCGTATGAAGCATATATCGAATCACAACAACTAGTCTATTTAATCGGATAATCATGACCTTGTCATATCATCCGATGGTTGCAACCAATTAGAGTACCAGTTCTGTATCCCTGCGTGATTATCATCTCCATATGACTGAAGTGATACTTCCGTCTTGACATCACACCCAATACACTACGATTCTCAATAAACCCATAAGAGGTGTACACAGAACCTGTTAAAGTCCTGGACAACCAAAACCAAAGCGTATTGATTGTAGCAAGTACTAGCGATGCAAGTCTCAGGTTAAGACCAAATACACCTACCCTGATGCGGATTCCCATAGACATAACCTCCTATCACACTTGCATAAGTTTCCAATACTTCAATATATGAGAACTATGATGTTACGCTTCCATAACACGCACAAATGCAATACTAGTCTATTCCGCATTATCGATGTCCAGTCTCGATAATACTACGACTAGGGATATTTAATGATTAAAACTTTATGGATTGATATTGTCTCATATCTAATAATCTGGAACTAATCATAAGGACTTTTATCATTTATATATTTAAGTAATCAAATTAAAAAATGATAAAAAGCAATTTCCATTATCACATAGTTAATTTGTACAAAAACCACAATGTCTTTTACAAATAGTGACGCTATTGGTCATAATTGTCCAACAATCTCCCACTTGGCCTATAGCCAGTCACTCAAGCATCTAACACCTAAACTATGTACATGTCGCTCAAACTTTTGCTGAGGAATAGCTTTCGTCAGTGAATCTACAATGTTGTCCTCTGATGCGACCTTCTCGATCTTCACATCACCACGATGTATGATCTCACGAATCAGATGGAAACGTCGAAGAACATGCTTGGATCATTGATGAGACCACGTTTCCTTAGCCTTCGCTATAGCCCGTTATTGTCACAATACAATGGAATAGGCTCAGCTGCTAACGGAACTACTCTTAATCCAATTAGGAATTTACGGATCCAAACTGCCTATTTTGCTGCTTCAACTGCAGCAATGTACTCCGCTTCTGTTGTTGAATCGGTAACAGTCTCTTGCTTGGAAGATTTCCAGCTTACTGCTCCGTTATTCAAACAAAATATGTACCCTGATTGTGACTTGCAGTCTTCTTTATCGGTTTGGAAACTTGTATCGGTATACCCAGTTACCTCAAGTTCTCCATCTCCATAGATTAAGAAAGCATCCTTAGTTCGTCTAAGATACTTAAGGATATTCTTCACCGCCATCCAATGACCATCACCTGGATCGGCCTGATAGCGACTACACATGTACAAAGCATACGAGACATCAGGTCACGTACATATCATGGCATACATGATGGATCTGATTGTCGAGGCGAACGGTATCCGACTCTTGTTGTCTCTCTCATCTTGAGTTTTAGGACACATGTCCTTAGATAGAGTGACGCCATGTGACACTGTCAACAGTCCCGTCTTGGACTGATTCATGTTGAATCTCTTCAACACTTTGTCAATGTACGTGCTCTGGGAGAGTCCAAGCAGCTTTCTAGATCTATCCAGGTAGATCTTTATTCCTAGAATAAAAGGTTGTTTCTCCCAGATCCTTCGTGGACAATTTTAATGAAAGCCAAGCTTTCACCGATGTTAACATGGGAATGTCATTGCCAATAAGCAATACATCATCAACGTAAAGGACAATGAATGTCAGTGCACTCCCACTAACCTTGTTATATACACAAGGATCATCCTCGTTTTGAACGAAATCATATTCTTTTATGATATCATCAAAACGTTGGTTCCAAGAACGCGATTCTTGCTTCAATCCATAAATGGATCGATTTAACTTACAAACCTTGTTTGCAAGTCTTGGTACGAAAAAACCGTCAGGTTGTTGCATATAAACATCCTCCAAAAGGTTTTTTTTAAGGAAAGTGGTTTTGACATCCATCTGCCATATCTCGTAATCGAAATATGCAGCAATAGCAAGCATTATCCTAATGGATTTAATCATGGCAACGTGTGAAAAAGTTTTTTCATAATCGACACCATGTCGTTGACGATACCCTTTGGCTACAAGCCTAGCTTTGTACATTTGTACGTTGCCATCCATGTCAGTCTTTTTCTTGAAGACCTATTTGCAACCAATAGGCTTTACGCCTTCCGGTGCATAAACCAGCGTCCAAACTTGGCTGGTGTACATGGAATCCATTTCGGAATTCATGGCATCTTGCCATAAACCGGAGTCGATACCTTATATCGCTTCCTCATACGTAGCCGGCTCGTCTTCCTCAATAAGATTAATATCCACATAAGGTGAGATCATAAACCCATACCTCTCAGGTTGTTTTCTGACTCTCTCCGACCTACGCGGTTCTTGTGTATTCGAAGATTGTGGTACATTTTCATTCTTGATGAACTGTTCATGTTCCGTTAACGATTCTGTGCCAGGAATAGTATCACTTCGATTTTCATCGAGTTCTATTTTTCTCCCACTGATCACTGCATTTAGGAATTCCTTCTCAAGGAAAACCGCATGTAGAGCAACAAATACTTTGTTCTCTTGTGGGTGATATAAGTAATATCCTTTGGCTTCCCTAGGATATCCTTCAAATAGGCATTTATCCGATTTGGGTTCTAGTTTGGTACCTTCCAAACGTTTGACGTATGCCCAGCAACCCCAAATCTTCAGGAATGAGAAACCTGGTTTCTTTCCTGTCCATATTTCATACGGAGTCTGTTGAACAGACTTTGACGAAACCTTATTCAAAATAAGTATTGCACTATTCAATGCATATCCCCAGAAGGAAATAGGTAGCTCTGTGCGACTCATCATAGACCTTACCATGTCTAACAAAGTTCGGTTTCTCCTTCGGACACACCATTTATTTACGGTGTTCCGGGAGGAGTCCACTGTGAAAGAATACAATATTCTTTCAAGTAATCAAGAAACTAATTGCTTAAGTATTCGCCACCACGGTCCGACCGTTATGTCTTAATACTTTTGTCGGTCTATTTTTCTACTTTGTGTCGAAACTCTTTGAATTTATCAAAGGTTTTCGACTTGTGTCTCATAAGATACACATAACCATAACGTGATGCATCATCCGTAAAGGTTACGAAGTATTCATATCCACCTCTAGTCTGGCTAGACATGGACCCACATATGTCACTATGAACGAGGGCTAACAGTTCGGTGGCACGTGCACCTTTACCGCTAAAAGGTGATTTAGGCATCTTGCCTAGTAAACAAGATTCGCAGACGTCATATGAATTTGGATCAAATCCGTCCAAGTACTCACTCTTCGAAAGTGTGGATATACGTGTCTTGTTTATGTGTCCCAGACGACAATGCCACATGTAAGTTTCATCTTTGTTACTTACTTTAAGCCTTTTGTTTGTTACATTATATGTTTGAGATTGATTCATATTCAAAATATAAAGACCATTATTTACATCAGCAATGCAAATTTCCATATCATTTTTATACATAAAACACCCAGTGTTTCTAAATACAAAAGTGTACCCACATTGAGATAACATAGATACAGAAATAATATTCCTAGTCAAACTAGGTACATAATAACAGTCTGTAAGTTTAAGTACATGCCCCGAGGGCAGTTCCAAAACAAAAGTGCCAATGGCCAAAACGGTGACTCGTGTCCCATTTCCATCACGGAGGTCAATCTCTCATGAGGCCAGTCTCCTGCTAATCTGCAGATCCTGCACATCAATACATATATGAGTACCACAACCAGAATCAAAAATCTAATTTTTAAAACTAGTAGTAGACATGTTTATTTCTATAACAAACATATCTGAAGCCTGTGCCTTGTCCGCTTTGATTTCCTTCATGTGTGCCTTGTACTCGCGGCGGTCACGCTTCCAGTGACCCCGCTTCCCGCAGTTCCAACATTTATCTTGGGATTTGTCCTTACCCTTCCCAGAAGGTTTTGACGATTTGGCTTTGCCTTTCTTCTTCTTTTTCTTCTTCTTTACACCTCCAGTCGCATTGGGCCAAGCCCTCGGAGTCTGAGATGTTGAAGTGAAGTGTGTCTCGCGCTTCTTGCCCTTTAGGAGCTCTTTTTATGCTTTGCACAGTGTAGACATCAACTCTCCAAGATTTTGGTCTTGGTTCAACATATTGTAGTTCATGATGAACCCACTCCAAGTGTCGGGGAGAGTTTGTAAGATCAAATCTATTGAAGTCTCAGCCTCGAAGACAATGCCCATCTCTCCCAGCTGCTCAATGTCAGCAATCATCTATGACACATGGTGCTCAACAGACGTACCCTCTGACATGCGAGCGCGGAAGAGCTTCTTCTGGAACTTATATCTTTGCGATATAATATTAGATCGGTGAAGATCATGCAACTTCGCCATCATATTATAGGGATCTAATCCCTTGTTTTGACGACGAAATTGTTGAGTCATAGCAGCAAGCATTATAGATTGAGCAGTGAAGTTGTCATCGCTATGAGTCTTCCAAAGCTTTAGCTCAACTATCTGATCAGATCTAGGCTTAGGCCCAAGAGGTCTCTCTATAGTGTTGAGAAACTTCTTGGATCCCAGGACAATCCTGAGATTCATATCCCAATCTTGAAAGTTTTTGCCATTAAAGACATTATCGCCCATGATAATATCTCTAATGATTAAATTTCATGTCATCTTAATTGCAATAGTCAAACTATTCAATTAACGATGTATGGGTACAGTCTAACTGTTACAAGAAAAATAATAAAATATTAGTCCAACTAATAAATATAATTGTCGAAATAATTTGAAAGCGCGTAAAGTTAAGTATTTGAACGAAATTGTAAATTCAATACTAGCCTCCCACTATTTTTCGGCTAGCCTTTAACCCTCTGTTGAGTACTCGGGAAACCTAGTTTCCTAGTGGGCTAGGATCCCGTTAAATAACACACAACCTTGACTTTGGCCAACAAGTTGTATGATATTTAACTAGGTAGATCTCTAAGATCAATTGGATCTCATCCAATACCTAGATCCGGTAGGTGGAACTTCAAGTCCGAAACATATATACAATATATATGCCAATATATCCAATATATTTTCCTAACCTTTTCCTCTGAATCAACTAAGCCTTGGCTTTGGCACAACAAGCTTAATGATTCCAGTTAAGCGGGACCCATTGACTTTGGAAAGCTTCGTAATCGATGTCGATGGATAAGAAGTGATCTTGACTTTGGCCAACAAATCACAACTTGGACAAGACATATGATATGGAACAAATCCTTCATGATTCAAACACATCCGCGATGGACAAAGGTCTTGACTTTGGCCAACAAACCAGTGCCAATCTTGGATCTTGAGTAAGAATCACTCAATGGAAGGAAAATGCATAATATTTGTTGAGGGCATTTCGCGTAAATTGGCAACCAATTTATTATATTTGTTAGGTCTCATCATACACCCTTAAACATGCATTCTAAAAGCATAATAAGGCGCGGTAAATAAATTAATAATGATATGCGGATGGATATCTCACAGATTGTTCCTAGAACAAATCACTCCATTTCCACTCCCCGGTTAGCACTATTCTAACTTCTACCCAATTACATAATACAATTAGAGAAACCTCATTAACATTGAGGGGAATTAGGTGAGAAGAGAATTACAAAGAATCAAGAGATAAGGCTGGCCACGCGGGTCCAATTTAATAAATTCTAAATTTACAACAATTTCCAAAATTACATTTTCCCTTCTAATATTCATCCGATATACATTATTCATTCAACACATCCATGTATTCACACAAAGCATGTTATTCAATCAATCTAATCCAATTAATTAATCTTTGAATAAAGTGATCATCCAATGTTCAAACAACGATTTGATTTGCATGAGTCCAACTCGTTTAAGAATAAGTACTCAAAGTACGAATTCTTGAATTATATCGAACTACAATTTAAATCTAATTTAATTCGTATTCAATACTAATTCTATATTTAATTCCAAATTAAATAATTACACTTTTAATGCGCCTTTACGACTTAGATTCCAAATCTAATCTAAATTGGTCTCAAAGCCCAATTAACATCCAATGTCATTTAATTAAAGTCCAATTTGGTTAAATCATATTCAAATCAAATTTACCCAAATTTTAGTATATAAACCCTAATCAATTTCATGCTCAAATAGGCTCTGATACCATTGTTGGGTTTCTAAGATGTCCCAATATCAATTTAAGCAATGAAACGTGTGAATACTCAAAGAAGAATTTGCGGAATAATACTCACTTTGATTAGATTTTGGAGGTGTTGATCACAAAACTTTTTTGCCTTTTGAGAAGTCTTCAAGCTTCCTCTTTGAAGTAGATGAACAAGCTCCAAGCTTTGAAAGGATTCCAAGCTCAAAGATTGGTTTCCCTATCACCTTATATGATTCTTTGAATGTGCTAGCAACTAGAAAATTTTGCAACAAAATCATCTTCTTCTTCCTCCTTGTTTCGGCCAAAGAAGAAAAATTGGGAGAGAGTAAAATTTGGTTCAAAACCGTAAGCTTAAGAGAGTGAGAGGGAGTGAATGAATTGATCAATTGATTTCAAAAATAAAAAATAAAACATATAACAAATATCTAATATTAGGTAATAGTCAATCAAGCCATCACTTGGAGTGTAGAACAAGTCTTCACCAACCCACCAAAACCCATCACCTTAAAGTTAACTAAAGTGACAAGTGACGTGACTTGTGATGTGACATGTGGGCCCCACTTGAATTCAAAATTCGAGTGGGCCCGCAAAAAATCCCGGGCTCGGGTTCTCTAATTCTGAATTAACGAACTTTCTGTTGCGACATAATTAAATCAAATCTAATTAAATAAATATGCCTAGCAAAATTACTATTCACGTCGCTCGCGAATTAATTCGTTTGCCCGAATTAAAATCAAATTTTAATTTCGCGTCGAAATCTAATTTCGTTTAATATATCGAATATAGTATTTTATCGATTAATTCCAAATTAATCATTCTCTCTCTTCAAATAGTATTTTATCCCAGATAAAATCTCTCCGTAATTAATCCTAGATTAATTATGTTCGAATCATACGTCATCGGTGAATCTTTGGGAAGCGACCCATGAGATCCTTGGATATGTTGGCAGTAAATCCGGTAGTCGGACTATCCGAACACATGCGTACCTTGTTCCACGTTTTTACCGATTTACGAGACATGTTTGGCTTCTAGCAAAGCACCGTATCCAGAAATATTCTTAAAGGAATATATAATCTATGGCAGGCGTAGTATACGTAGTATTGCGTATTGCGATCTAGTATCAGATGTCACATGCAAGGCATGGGGCTGGAATAGTGTCTACCCCGTACGAAGCATATATCGGATCACAAGCAACTAGTCTCTTTAATCGGATAATCATGACCTTGTCATATTATCCCGATGGTTGCAACCAATTAGAGTACCAGTTATGTATCCCTGCGTGATCATCATCTCCATATTACTGAAGTGATACTTCTGTCTTGACATCAAACCCAATACACTACGATTCTCAATAAACCCAGAAGAGGCGCACACAGAACCTGTTAAAGTCCTGGACGACCAAAACCAAAGCGTATTGATTGTCACAAGTACTAGCGATGCAAGTCTCAGATTAAGACCAAATACACTATTTTGTAATATATAAATGATAAAAGTCCTTATGATTAGTTCCAGATTATTAGATATGAGAAAATATCAATCCATAAAGGTTTAATCATTAAATATCCCTAGTCGTAGTATTATCGAAACTGGACATTGATAATGCGGAATAGACTAGTATTGCACTTTTGCGTGTTATGGAAGCGTAACGGCATAGTTCTCATATATTTAAGTATGGATACTTATTCAAGTGTGATAGGAGGTTGTGTTTACTGATGGTACGGAATGATAAAATGCAATTTCCATTGTCACATAGTTAATTTGTACAAAAACCACAATGTCTTTTACAAATAGTGACGTTATGGGTCATAATTGTCCAACAAGCAGACAAGCTCAAGATATACTTGGTATTTGAGACGATGATGTTGGTGGTGTCAAATGCTCAATTGCATAATACACCTACAAAAAGGAAGGAAATAATCCCCAATCCATAAAAGAGATAGACATAAATTTGTAAGAAAAACACGCACTCGACTAGCTCTAGTGTACGGGGATTCGGCTAGCTTCGATCGACCCAAAAATACTTTGTGAGAAAGAAATAAAACTTTTACCAGTCTCTCATTTCTTTCGTTGTAAGCCAAGCACTAGATGCTCCCTCTTGTGGCGAAGATACAAGTGGTATCTTCCCTTCTCGGTCAGGGGCTCTTTGAGGCAGTAGGTATACAACAGGTCTCTCACTCCAAAGTCGATCCCCAACTCAAACACCATACACTCAATCGACATCAACACTCTCCAAGTATTAGGCACCAACTGTGAGAGAGAATGTTCATAGTGATTCGGCACCTCCCAGTCTAACATAGGCACTGGGAACCTCAGTCCATCGACAAAGGGGCTTTCATAAAACTCAACCCATTCAGGTATTTTAAAGTCGATCCTTTCATTTGATTCGGCCAGCTATCTTCAATTGACAAAGGAAACCTATACTTCAATTTTATCTCTCTCTTCAACTGTTCAGTCACTCGACTAGCGGGGTTTCTACTTGGAGTCCCACTCGACTCCCCCAAGGAAAATGATGTCCTAAGTGGTCTCACATCCTTTGGCGCCCATAAAGGTAGCTCAACTACCACTAATGTCCTAATTTCAGCTAAGGATCCATACGACCATTCGAAACAAACCTCTTCCCCAACCGACTCATTTGAAGACCTAGTATACCAATCAAGAGATTCAACATACATATGTAAAAGGGTATAACTAGATCCATACTGCTCTCACTTGACATTAATTCAGACTATAATATCGCAGCTTACAAATAAGTTAAGGGTCTTCGGTCTCTAACGTCCTAAAGGATTCAAAAACCTATTCCGACAAACACAAAAACTTCCCACACTATCAATTTATATAAGATCAAACCACTGAATTTAAACTAGAACAATATGAATAAAATAAAGAATACCTTGAAAAAGACTAAGAACAAGTTAAAGAATTGAAGAATACCTTGAAATAAGTTGAGAGCTTTTCCAAGCACTAACTTAAGAGGATTTTTGAGAATACGAGCAAATGAGCCTCCAAGACCCCACTTATGCTCATCTCTCAATGGCACCTCATATTCTCGCCTAAGACCACTCAAAAATCTCGATAGGGTAATAATCGCAAGCCATCGAACAGAGGACCAAAGCTCTTGAAAGCGAACCTCACCGTCGCCTGGGGATATTTTGACCTCATCGAAAGATGAAGTTATATTCGCTTACGAGAATATGACATTCCACACCCTTGTCCAAAATCATAAATGATTGTTCTCCCCAAACGACAAGAAAGGATAAACCATTTGGCTCAGACGACACAAAATATAGTGTATCTCCACTATTCGACATGGGAACATGCTCATTGGCCTCCAATAAACCTAGACCCTCCATAAAAGACATCATCTCTAAATGATATAAAAGGATTACATGGAATGATTACCGCCTTCCCCAGATGACGTAACAAAACATCTACCTATGATATGTCGCAGCATCTACGTTAGTCATTCGATATTATTGGACCTTCATCTGGTCTAGACGGCAATGTTGGGCCTCTTTCTGGTCCAAACAACATATGGATTGTATATCCGATCCAAATGACATGGTGGGGCTTCTATTTCAGTTGATATCCATGGACCACCCTCTAGCTTAGGCGACACGACCTTCAGTCAACAGGTAAAAGTGTTATTTTCGATATGATTTACTTAGTTTGTGGCTACATGCAAAAACTTTGAACTACTGTGATCCTAATCAACTCGATCCATCCAATCGATAGAGTAGACTCGACCAAAGCTTTTCTGCTCAAATAGCACCAAGGGTCCAGTCGACGTCAATTATATAGTGTAGACATTGCATTTTCATAGCCTGATAATGAGTCTCATGTAAGGGCACTGTACGGGAGTTAAGGAAGATTTGTAAGGTTTAAATGCTTGAGAGAAACCATTGACATCCAGACGGATATAAACACTAAGCCGACTGGACATAGCCATCAACTCTGGCCAAAGACACCTCCACATCCAGCCAGACATGCGTCGTGTTTCCATTTTTACAGAAGGACTCAATCTTCTTCCTTCTTAGCTAATTTGTATAAACCCATATTCTTTCATGCTTAAACACTTCCCCCAATTGTCTTCTTCCTTATTAACACATTCTATAATTATCAATTTCCCTTATAAAGAGATTGTTTCCTTCATAAACTAAGAAAATATTTCTATAAAATAGAGTACATTCACAAAAAAGGGGATCTTTGGGTAGATTCAATTTTTGAATCTTTTTAACTGATCCTCTGTAAAAAAAAAAAAAAAACAGTGAAAAACACTCTCCCAACAGTAAAAATCCTCTTAAATCTCTCTAAGTAGTAAAAGGCAACAATAAACCAATATTGTCAAAAGTGTTCTCAGTGCTGAAATACACCTAAGGTAAGACCTAAGGGCCCTTATCACTTAATTCTGCATTTAGTGTTTTGTACAGTACGTCCGGCCATAGACATCTTTTGGCCATCCGGACATACACTAGTCATATATTAACTCCGACCATACATAAGCTATATCTGGCAATATGCTTTCCCGTGGTATAAAAGATGGAAACCCATACGTAAATTCCATAGCCAAATATGAATGGACGATGGTGCGGTCTGTACTTGGGATACAACTCCACGTACCAACGAAATGATGACTGTCGATTTTTTTTGGGCTTTCTTTACTGATATTTGGCTGAACATGAACTGTTTATTTGTTATATATTATGCTAGCATGCTTTCCTTTATGTTCCTTATCTTTTATTATCATTGCTTGTATTTTTATGATTCTAGATTACACTACATATATGACCAGACTTCCAGTAAGTCTGGCTGGACATACATCTAAAAATATAAATCCAGTCAGCCTTTCCTATGTTTCGCCAGTCATAGTTAATTTTGTTGTTTCTTTTATTGCTATAATATTGCTATCTGGATATTATATTTTACTATATTTGTGCTTTTGAGTCTTTTAAATTACTTTACATGATATTTGCATTATAAGGTATTGTGACATCTCTTTTCGAACCTTGATATTATATTGACATCAGTAAGAGATGATTCTGAACTCTAATAGGTTTAAGGTCAACCTTGCGAGCGTGTAGTACGACCTTAAATCATTCCCAATATCTTATTCTAGGTGGCGTCTCCTTTATTCTTGGATTAGTTCCTCGTGGGGGTAATTGTACTCTCTAAGAGCTGCGAGCTCTATAATGTCATGGTCTCCAACATCTTAGGCAAAATGGGAAATCCTGCTTCGCTCCTAGAGATGGTGACTTCACTGGGGATAGAGAATCGACCTCGAAAAATGCCTTATAGTATCTATGGTGAGATTGAGGTTAGTCATGTCTTCATTATTTGCATACCTTATTTAACCTTAATGGCATTGGGTGTCGAGAAATCACTTTCACTCAAGATGATGGATCATTACGTGATGTTTCCCATCACTCAGTGGCGCGTACCTTCGAGGTATAAAAAAAGCGCGTTCATTGGTCGTTCGAACCCTTGAGTGAGGAGACCTAGTTATGGAAAACCCTTTACCAATTAGAGCCTAAACCTTACCCTATGAAGCCCACGTGGAATCTCATAGTTATTTTTCCGTAGGAATGAGCCTACTCAATGCTTGTGTATTAGCCCTGACTATTTGAGGTAATCCAACCCTCTTACCATGAAACAAAGAACTTGTTTGGCCTTTTCATTGGGACAAATTCACTTTCTATGATAACTGTTCTAGGCACTTTAAAATATTCATGGGCCACCTTGTATGCAAATCCTATTGGACTTAGAGCGATTAATTATGATCCTTAAGGAGTCAAAAACATGAGTCCGAGGTCCATACTTATCTTTCTTCCAAGGAAAAGACATGTCTTACTTTTGGCCTATTTGAGCATACTTAAATGCTTTCAAGCCCAACCCAAAATAATCATGATTACCAAGGGTTCAATTCACTATTTTAGGTTAATGGCATGATCTATTTATTAGGCTTAGTCACATTGTAAATGTGCGGCTTTTGTCCTCTAACGATGGAAAAAACTGAAGTAGCCAAGGTTCACCTTTTAGCATAAGAGAGAACGAGCTCATGTACCACTCATTAGTGGAGGACCTAAACCAAACCTAGGGAAGATATTGGATTTATCACGTGTGGAGGAAAGATAAGTTTGGAAGGATCTATGCTATCATGTGAACAAACCTTGCATTCCATACATCTCATGCATATCATGCATCTCATGCTTCATGCTAACCCATTGTGATTGCAGTCATCATAGTGGAGGATTGGGTTAGGTAGAACAAAAGACTAGTCAACAAGCCAATGAAAAGTAGTGCAAAAATGGTCATCAATGGATCTTCTAGTGTAGATCAGTTGCAAACCATCGTGAATAAAATGGCAGAGTAGCTACAGACTGTGCCCAATGTCCTTGCCAAATTGGCGGTAATTCAACCAACATCTCAAGTGGCAGGGGCCGAGTCTAGTGAAAAGATGTGTGAGGAGCCCGAGAATAGAATGGAGGAAGTTTTTGCCCTAGATAATGAAGATATAGCTGACTATGCTGCAAGAATAATGGCCAAGTGGGAGGCCGATCCTAAACTACAAAAGCTAAAATAGCATATGGAGGCCGTTACACAAAAAATGAAAAAAAAAACATAAGATTTGTTGGATTATAATGCCATGACCTTCAAGGAACAACTACCCACTCAATTTAAAATACCCGAAATGGTAACTTTTATTGAGAACGGGGATTCGAAGGCACATCTCTATCAATATGTGTCATTGATGAGTGCAACTAGACTATGCCAAAGTCAAGTGCAGAAGATGTTTGGGTTGTCATTAGAGGGAGTGCTCATGGTATGGTATCATGGAATTCATAAGAAAATAAATTATGATTGGACAGCTTTGGACGAGGCCTTTCTGACTCAATATGCCACAGACATTGAGATTGATGTATCACTTTGCAACTTTAAAAACCCTAAGCAAATGCAAGAATAGAGCTTCAAAGAGTATGTTGACCGCTGGAGAAGCCAGCTCTTAAAGATGTAGACATGTCTTTCAAAAAATGACCAAATCAAGATGATTATCAAAGGTACAAAGCCTTCAATTTATAATAAGCTGAAGAGCATGACTTATATGATCTCCGATTTTGGACAAATGAAGGAAACTATTATGGATATAGAAGAGGAGGAAGTAGAGAATAAGAAGTTCTATGGCAATAAGAAGACTACGGGAGTGCCTTTTTGCACAGAGGCCAGTCCAGCTAAAATTACTTCTATAAGGAATAGGTGGTTCTCCAACCTAGGCAGACATTTGTCAAAGGCGTTCGAGAAACTAAAAAGGCAGGGCTTGCTAACACCCCTAGATTCTAAACTGTTGTCGAACCTCATCCCTATCCATATCAACCTAGATCAATATTGTCACTTTCACCAATAGAAATGGCATGGTACCGACACTTGTGCCCGACTCATACATGAAATCCAAGACCAAATAGAGACCCGTAAAATTTTTGACCTAGAAAATAACCAACACAATACTACCGAAAACCCTCTACCAAATCATCACGTCACACTACCACCCACATATATGATCAACTCTGGCCTGTTGGATAATTATGACTCATAGCATCACTATTTGTACAGAACATGGTGTTGTTGTACAAATTAACTATGTGACAAAAGAAATTGCTCTTTTATCATTTGTAATTGGATTACTCGGATATATAAATGATAAAAGTCCTTATGATTAGTTCCGGATTAAAAAGATATGAGACAATATTAATCCACAAAGGTTTAATCATTAAATATCTCTAGTCGTAGTATTATCGAGACTGGACATCGATAATGCGGAAAAGGCTAATATTACACTTGTGCGTGTTATGAAAGCGTAATAGCATAGTTCTCATATATTTGGGTATTGGATACTCATGCAACTGTAATACGAGGTTCTGTTTACCGATTGTAGGAAAACAGCTTCGTTCTGGATAGACCCATCGGAATCCCATTGGTAGTATGACTATGTGTCTATAGGAATCTGAATCAGGGTAGGTGTATTTGGTCTTAACCTGAGACTTGCATCGCTAATACTTGCGACAATCAATATACTTTGGTTTTTGTTGTCCAGGGCTTTAACAGGTTCTGTGTACGCCTCTTCTGGGTATACTGAGAATCGTAGTGTATTGGGTGTGATGTCAAGATGGAAGTATCACTTCAGTCATATGGAGATGATGATCACGCAGGGATACATAACTGGTACTCTAAGTGCTATAGCCATCGGGGAATTATAACTAGGTCATGACTTTCCGATCATAAAGAGACTAGTTGCTAGTGATCCGATATATGCTTCGTACGGGGCAGACACAACTCCAGCCCCAGGTCTAGCATGTGACATCCGATACTGGATCGTAATGCGCAATATTATATATACTACGTCTGACAAAGATCTTGTATTCCGTAGAATAATATTTCTGGAGAATTGGGTAGGCACGGTGCTTTGCTAGAAGCCAACCATGTCTTGTAAATCGGTAAGAACGTGGTACCGGGTACGCACGTGTTCGGATAGTCTGATGACCGTATTTACTGCCAACATATCCATGGATCTCTTGGGTCGTACGGGGCAGACACAACTCCAGCCCCAGGTCTAGCATGTGACATCCGATACTGGATCGTAATGCGCAATATTATATATACTACGTCTGACAAAGATCTTGTATTCCGTAGAAGAATATTTCTAGAGAATTGGGTAGGCACGGTGCTTTGCTAGAAGCCAACCATGTCTTGTAAATCGGTAAGAACGTGGTACCGGGTACGCACGTGTTCGGATAGTCCGATGACCGTATTTACTGACAACATATCCATAGATCTCTTGGGTCGCATCCCAAAGATTCACCGATGATGTTTGACTCGAACAATATTAATCTGGGATTAATTAAGAGAGAGAATATTAATTTGGGATTAATAAAGAGAGAAAATTAATCTGGGATTAATTACGGCAATAATTAATCTGGGATTAATTATCAGAGAAAGAATTAATCTGGGATTAATTGCGTCTAGAATTTATCTTGGATTAAATTCGTCGAAAGGAGAGAACGCGATTAATTTGGAATTAATCGGTAAAATAAATTTAATAGTTAAATTAGATTTTACTATTTAATTTATTTAATTGAGCTAATATATTATATTAGATATATTAGTTGAAATTAGATTTCAATGCGGAATTAAAATTGGATTTTAATTCGTGTGAACGAATTAATTTGGAATTAATTCGTAAGCGACTTTAATAATAATTTTGCGAGGCATAATTATTTAATTAAATTAGATTTAATTGCGTCGCGATGGAAAATTCGTTTAATCGGATTAAACGAACCCGAGCCCAAAGTGTATTGTGTAAGCCAACCAAATTTTGAATAAATTGGTGTGACTCATGACTTACATCAATTATCAACAATTGATGTAAGTGGTTGGTAATGTAATAAATTGGATTTGATATACATCACACCTACCAAATATATAATACAATTAATGAATTGTTTAGAAAATTCATTAATGGCTCTCTTTCCTTGCCGAAATTAAATGGCCACTCCTTTCTCTTACCACATGGCCGAATGGCCTTGATTTGATGAAGGCCGAATGGCCTTCATTTGTAGTTGGCCGAATGGCCACTATATATTGCCGAATTTAAAGAAAGCAATGAGCTGCTGTTTTTTTTTTTTTTAAAGAAATCAAAATTGCTTTTCTCTTTTCCTTTTGAAAATACCGAGAGCATTAAAAAGCCACTGACTTCATTAATTGCTCTGTGTGTTTTGGAATTAGGCAATTTGGCTTTCTTGATTTAAGAAAGGCCGAATGGCCACTGGAAAAAAAAGAGGAAATGGCCTCTGACTTTTGAAGTAATGTCGATTACTCCTCTCTCTCGGATAAATTTATTTCTCCTTCGAGATAAAACTTATTTAATTTGTTCTTACTAACACATAAGGGAGTCAAAAGATGGTGATAGAGATACTCACCTATGAGCTTGGAAGCTTCAACATTCATAAAAGTTTTGAACTCAACCGATCAATGTAAGTCATTCGCAACTTATTTTTGATTTTTTATTCACACACGAATCACGCTTAGAGATCCCGTGGCATGTCTAGGACACTAACAATGGTATCAGAACGAGATCTTAGCATGATTTAATTTCTAGGGTTTATAGACTTTATTTTGGGATTTTTGCTTGGAGCTTGTAAATGCCTAAATTGGTTGTTTGGACATGGTTGGATGATGATGACTTGGAGTTATGCATGATTGATTTTGTGAAAAATGGATTAGATTAATTTTCCCTAAAATCTATACCTTGGCCGAATACACCCTAGGAATTGCTCATGGTAATTTTTTGAATTAGACTATTGGATATGTTGATTCACATGAAATTGAATGTTAATTGTTGATTTAATTAGATTGAAATCAAAATTGAATATTAATTTCATGTATTGTCGTGAGTGTGAAGCATGTTTGAAAGATTGATTTTGATTAATTTGTGTTTGACATAAATTAGATGTTAAGCATGATTAATTAATTAATTGTGTTAATTGCACTTTAATTGAATTAATATGTAATAATGTATTAATTTAATTTGTTGTATTTGGGCTAATGGGCTTGGTTGGGCCAAATTTTAGTCTTGGATTATATTTGGGCCTAAACCATTTCCATAAAGTCCAAAATATAACATTTGGGCCTTTAATAATTTAATTGGGCCTAATGGGCCAAAATTGATTCTATGGCATAAGGTGATCCTAAATGGGCCAAAGCTTTTGGGTTTGATCCATAATGGCCAAAGCCCACGCCTAAAGAATTAATTGAAAGTCCATTGGACTTTAATTGAATAGTATTGGATACTAATTGGGCATTTGAGACCCATTAAAATTGGATTTGGAATCCAAGTCTTTAAGGCACATAAATAAGTGTAATTATTTAATTTGGAATTAAATATGAATTAGTATTGGATACAATATAAATTGGATTTAAAATTGTAGTTCGATATAATTCAAGAATACTTACTTTGAGTATTTATTCTTAAATGAGTTTGACTCGCGCAAATCAAATCGTTGTATGAACATTGGATGGTCATGAATCAAAGATTAATTAATTGGATTAGATTGATTGAATAACATGCTTTGTGTGAATACTTGGATGTATGTATGAATAATGTATATCGGATGTATATTATAAGGGTGAGGGCAATTTTGGAAATTGTTGTAATAAATTTAGAATTTATTAAATTGGACCTGCGTGTCCAGCCTATTATCTCCTTATCTCCTTGTATTTCTCTTCTCACCAATTCCCCTCAATGTAAATGAGGTTTCTTTAGAAGTATTTTGTAATTGGGTAGAAGTAGGAATACTGTTAGCAGGAGAGAGGAAAGAGAGAGATTTGTTCTAGGAACAAAATGTATTATATATTTATTCGCATATCATTATTAATTTTATCGCGCCTTATTATGCTTTTAGAATGCATGCTTAAGGGTGTATGATGAGACCTAATCAAAGATAATAAATTGGTTGCCAATTTACGCGAAAAATCCTCAACAAATATTAAGCGTTTTCCTTCTATTGAGTGATTCATTCTCAAGATCCAAGATTGGCACTGGTTTGTTGGCCAAAGTCAAGACCTTTGTCCATCACGGATGTGTTTGAATCATGAAGGCTTTGTTCCATATCGTATGTCTTGTCCAAGTTGTGATTTGTCGGCCAAAGTCAAGATCACTTCTTGTCCATCGACATCGATTACGAAGCTTTCCAAAGTCAATGGGTCCCGCTTAACAAAAATCATTAAGCTTGTTGTGCCAAAGCCAAGGCTTAATTGATTCAGAGGAAAAATGTTAGGGAATATGTCAGATATATTGGCATATATTGGATATATGTTTCGGACTTGGAAGTCCACCTACTGGATCTAGGAATTGGATGGGATCCAATTGGTCTTAGAGATCTACCTAGTTAAGTTTCATATAACTTGTTGGCCAAAGTCAAAGTTGTGTGTTATTTAACGGGATTCTAGCCCACTAGGAAACTAGGTATCAAACAATTTCATCAAATCATGCTCAAATTGAGTTTACCCAATTTTAAACCCTAAAAGTTTCATGCTTGATGTAAGCTCAAGATACCATTGTTGGTTTCTAATTAGGTCCCAAGAATCATCAAATCAAGCAAGAAACAAGTGAATACAACAAAGGAGAATGGCGGAAACATACTCACAATGATCGGATCTTGCGACGCGATGAAGAACACTTCAATCTTCCTCCATGGTGAAGCTCGGCAGTGAGCTTATTGGGCAGTAGGCTGCTCGGTTTTGGCCTATTTGGCTCCTCCAAGAATCGACCATTGATGACCTCCATTGAAGCTCCAAGCTCCGAGCTTCAAAAGATGATTCTAAGCTCATGTGTTCACTGCCCCATCACCTTTGTATTAACCCATTTGTGTGCTAGCACCTTGTTTTTGCACAAAAACGTCTCACTTGCTTCTCTTTTGTGTTCGGAAGAACCAGAAATGGAGAAGAAGAAACGCTCAAAGCTGAGTGAGAGAAGAGAGGGAAAATAGAGAAACCGTGAATGTGGAGAGAGAGAGAAAAAGTACAAATGTATTTTGTTTATATATTTTCCAAAACAAATACCAAATTCTTTTTACTTTTCAAAAAGCAAAAGTCAAAAAGCAAAAAGCTATTAAATGCTTTTCAACTACCACATCAATCACTCAATCAATCAATCAAATTGTCACATCACTCAAAGTGACATGTGATTTGATGCTTGATGTGACTAGCGATTTGAAGCTTGATGTGACTTGTGTGCCACACTCGAATTCGAAATGCGAATACACTTGCAAACACACTCGGGCTCGGTTTCGCTAATTCCAAATTAACTAATTTTCCGTTGTGACGTAATTAAATGATTATGCCTAGCGAAATCACTATTCACGTCGCTAAAGAATTAATTCTAAATTAACTAGTTCGCCCGAATTAAAATCTAATTTCAATTCCGCGTCGAAATCCAATTTCGCATAATATATCGAATATATTATTTTATCGATTAATTCTAAATTAATCGTTCTCTCTCTTTAATTAATATTTTATCCCAGATAAAATATCTCCGTAATTAATCCCAGATTAATTTTCTCTCTCTTCTAATTAATCCCAGATTAATTAAAGTGCGAGTCATACGTCATCAGTGAATCTTCGGGAAGCGACCCATGAGATCCCCGGATATGTTGCAAGTAAATACGGTCGTCGGACTATCCGAACACGTAAGTACCTAGTACTACGTTTGTACCGATTTACAAGACAATGTTGGCTTCTAGCAAAGCGCCATGCCTACCCAATTCTCCAGAAATATCCTTATAGGAATATGTGATCTATATCAAGCGTAATATATCGTAGTATTGCGTATTTCGATCCAGTATCGGATGTCCACATGCTAGGTCTGAGGCTTGGAATTGTGTCTGCCCCATACGAAGCACATATCGGATGTCTGGCAACTAGTCTCTATAATCGGATATACATGACCTAGTCATAATATCCCGATAGCTCGAGCATTTAAGAGAACGAGTTCCGTATCCTATGTGACCATCATCTCAATTTGACTGGAGTGATACTTCCGTCTTAACATCACACCCAATACACTACGATTCTCAATATACCCAGCATTGGCATACACATAACCTGTTAAAGTCCTGGACGACCTCAACCAAAGTATATTGATTGTCGCAAGTATTAGCGGTGCAAGTCTCAGGTTAAGACCAAATACACCTACCCTGATTGCAGACTCCCATAGACACATAGTCATACTACCAATGGATTACGCAAGGGTCTATCCAGAGCGAAGCTGTTTCCCGTACCATCGGTAAAACACAACCTCCTATTATACTTGCGTGAGTATCCTATACCCAAATATATGAGAACTATGTCGTCGTGCCCTCACAACGCGCGCAAGTGTAATACTAGTCTTTTACGTATTTATCGATGTCCAATCTCGATAATACTCTGACTAGGGATATTTAATGATTTATCCTTCGTGGACTGATACTGTCTCATATCATTCTCAGTCCAGGAACAAATCACATGGATCTCCTATCATTTATATATCTTGGTGATCTAATCACAAATGATAAGAGTGCAATCTCCTTTGTCACATTGTTAATTTGTACAACAACACCGTGATCTGTACAAATAGTGACGCTATGGGTCATAATTGTCCAACACTCACTAGTCAAGGAGCAGAAGAGAAAAAAGTAAGGAATGAATGAAAGGGATGAGTATGAAGAAGATATGAGAATGATGCTTAAAATGGTAGAATGGTATGGACCTGTAGGATGGGTAACAAAGGCCAAATAATTTTTTTAAGTTCATCGTATTCAGGCTGAGATGAAGATGCCTTTGGCCATGGTTAGCATTGAGGGGTCAGCGATACAATGGTTTAGGTGGCTGCGAAAAAATATGCAAGAGTTGACTTTGGAGATTTTCAGTCCTGAGATGTTTAAGAGGTTTTTTGATAGGGAAATCCCTTTGAATTCTTGGCGGTAATGAAGCAAGAAAGAACCATAGATGAATATGTGGAACACTTTGAGAGGTTGGCCTCACATGTGGTTGACTTACCGGAGGAGCAATATATGAGGTATTTCTCGAATTTATTAAAGGACAACATAATAATGAGAGTGAGGGTGTTCGAACCTCAAAATGTGATGAAGGGTATGTAATTGGCAAAAATGATAGAAGAACTTAATGGAGAGAACAAAAATTTGAAACCAATTCCACAGAGAGGCATGAGCATAACAGTTTGGGGAAGATAAGGACTAGGGATGACAGAAATATATGCATCCGGCCCGGATCCGGAAGACCCGAAAGGCCCCGGTCCGGAAAGACCCAGGTCCACAATATATTTATGCCGACCTGGGTCTTGGTTTTAAAGACCTGTGTGGACCCGGGTTCACATAATTCTGGATCCGGATACTCGGATCCAATTAATTTTAAATTAAAAATAAGAAAATAAATGTAATTTATGATATTATATGAAGTTAATTGATAATTTTTACATGTATCTGATTAATTTTAATGAATTTACGTTTTTGTATATTTTAGTGAATTTCAATTGTGATAATTTAAGATTTTTCATGATGTTGATTGATAATTTTAATTTTTTTTTATTCGAGTTCCGAATCTGAATCTGAGTATACCCAGATCCGGATCCAGATAATCTTTCCCAGGTCCGGCCCCGGAACGGGGAGTAAAAATCAGTTCTGACCCTGGACTCGGTTGGGCATGGATTATAAGGCTACCGGGTTGGGAACTAATCAGTTCAGATCGGTCGGGTCGGGTCTCAATTACACTTGCCAAGAGCAATCTCAAACCAGATTGGGGCCGACAAAGCCCTAGTGTTTCAATTGAAGCCCTCTACTACAAAGGTGAATCAAGGGGGATTTCCAAATCACAACCACGCCAGAACTCAAGCCAGGGGATGCCAAAGCCTGTCGTTCTAGGAGTACGAAGAGAAACGCGAGAAGGGTCTCTGTTTTCGATGTGACCAGCCATATTCTCCAATGCATAGATGTGCCGTTAAGTCCATGCGCGTGACCATTTTAGCCGATGACCCATGGAAAAGGAGCAGCAACCTGAGGCATTGAAACAGAGAATGTAAGAGATGGAGTTGCCCTTTTATTCCGTAGGGTGAATCTCACGGCCTCGCACCATGAAGTTGTACGGTAGGCTTAATGGTAAGTTAATTGTGGTGATGATTGATAGTGGTGCTAGTCATAATTTTGTTTCTAGCAAGCTAGTGGATAAATTGGGGTTGAAGGTTACTGAGGCACCTCAGTTTGGTGTTTGTTTGAGGGATGGTCATCAGTCAGTTTCAAGGGAAAGTGTGGGGCATTGGAGGTGGAATTAAGAAGCATTTTGTTAAATGTTGACGGGTACCTATTCGGATTAGGGGGTGTAGATTTAATTTTGGGAGTATCGTGGCTCGAAAAACTAAGGGAGTGAGAGTGGATTGGGGAAAGATGACAACAAAAACAATTGCTTTAACAAAATTGCTTTAAGTTTTTAAGTGGAATTTGGCTAATTCTCTGCAAAGAACAAGGTACACTTGTGTAGTGGTTTTATGTTTTTGATTTATTTTGTACGTAATCAAATACTAGATTAGTAACACATGTTAGATTTTTTTTTTCCTTGAGATTTTCATGTATTTTCACAAATTTTGAACATACATTCGTTCTAGAAGTGCACGGGTTGTTTTCTAACTTTGTGGATGGATCCTTGATGGGTTTAATTAGATTTGTTCTATGTTATCTAGAAATTATGTTTCATAACATTATATTTGCTTATTACTTACTACTGAAGGAATTATGAAGTAGGTAGTATTAGACATCTTACAGTAATGGAAATCTAGTCTCTTGTACTCGGTATACTATCATCTTCGGTAGAAATTTTTACATCAAACTTAAACCTTGTCCATTTCAAAAGTCAAATGTCACCAAAAAAAAAATTTCTCCTGTAGATTGTAGCTTATGATTCCATGAATGATGGTATGAGTCAACAACAGATCTAAGATTATCACATTTTTTTTTCTTTTTTGATAATCAGAAAACCCTGGGCTTCACTTGTGTTGCACCAGATACAAGGAACTAGTGCCCTCTAGATAATCAAACCTAAACTAAAATTAGCATTCTACAGCTAGAATGGAGCACATTTGAGAAGCATTCACATTTTTCAAGTAATAAAGACGGAAGATTGCTCCATAGGCACATAAGAAGGACAAAAACAACATATATCGTGACTTCATGTGAAAAGTTATATTTCCATTATAAAAATGATGTCACAGCCAATAAAAACTTTTGCATAATGGAAAGGATCTGAATAAATAAACAAATAAGAGATAAAAAAACAGGAAAACTACTTTTAAAGAGCTGCGGGGTGATAATTGATTGCTCAAAGACAGGCCAAAAGATAATAGATGAACTAAAGTTTTTGCAATACTTGGCTGAATCAAAACAAAAATGGATAAAGGCAATCCAGCAACTAAAGGGAAAATTAAAATTTCACAAGGCCAGAAGTCCATGTTTTTATTTATTTATTTTTTTAGAATTGCTGGAAACCCCGCAGCCAAACCACCCCTTCCGGGCCATAAGATCATGTTGATCACAAATAGATGATGGAAGAAACTTCTATTGATGGTGATTTTTAGACCCCGAGAAACTTTAGAGTATGAAGAAGGGTATCAGATGAGAGGCCAGGCAGAAGGGCATGAGCCTGAGACGCAGAGGCACCCGACTAGGTGAGAAGAATCAGACTCGATAACATTTGCACCTGTGAATACCTACCCGACCTGATAATGAGCCTTCAAACACTTGTAAAAAATATTCAGGAACTGCAAAGGGAAAGCGAGGGAAGTGAAGGAATCCCGACCCGACCTGGTCAAGAAGAAAGGAAGATGACTCAATATCAAGCACCTCGGGGATAAATGTCGGGTTTGCAGTATTGTGCTAACGTACCGATGACATAAGCCCTACATAAAAGTTTGGGCCTCCCAAAAAGCTAATATGATGGAAGCAAATAATAGGATTAGAGGATTATCCATTGGCACACGGGACCATGTGGGAGTGGTTGCAATGTAGGCTGTCACATGGGCAGAACGTGTGGCAGTGGGCAAAAAGGAGGGAATGATGGTTTTCAGATGGCAGAGGGTGGTTGTGTCAGACGATCAGAGTTACTATTTGCAGAATTGTTGGGGAAAGGAGTATGGACGAAAGTGAAGGGCTGACGTCACGAGTTGGTACAATAGTGGACCTAGATGCACTATATAAAGGGAGTGAAGACTCAATTTCAGGGGTTGGTTAATTCATTTAGTGATCAATTTTTATATATCGCCATTTGTAAAAGCTTTAAAAGTTTTGTGTTAAAGAGAGATAAAACAGGTTGGTCTAACCTGAGGTGGTAATAAAAGTTTCTTTTCTTTACATCGTGGAGGTAGGTTGGAGCCACTCTCCACTAAACTACGTTAAATCCTTTTTTTTTCTCTGTAATTTCTTATTTGCTTGGTAAGTTTGCTTTGGTTCCTAAATAACCAAATAAATTCATTGCTTGGGGGAGATTTGTTCGAGGAGTAAGTTCTCAGAAGTGCCCCTGGAACGAAAAATAGCCGTCAACAGTTGGCGCCGTCTGTGGGGAATCAGTACGAAAAGCAGCAAACACACTAAGACGACGGTATGAGATGGAAACCACATGACTTCAGAGGCTTCGAGAACCGAATGAGTGGAAAAGATGGAAGAAGCCATGCGAAATGAAAGAGAAGATGCTCAAAGAGAGAGAAATAATTTAAGCCTTCATGAAGGCTATGATGGAAAAGATTGAGAGGCTAGAGAAGAAGACAGGAGAAAAAGGGGAAGAAGGTCCTAGCAGAAGGAAACATGAGATATCAAAGGGAAAAAAGATCGCCAGAGTAGACATAGATCATTCAAAGGGGAAGAAGAATACCCAGAGAATGATATATGTAGTCGTTGCCAGCGCTATGCCAACAGGGGAACCATGGGAATAAAAAGGCAGGCAAACCCCATAATTATCTACAACAGCCCATGTTTCGGGGAAAATGACTTGGAATGGTACCCGAATGAGAGGTGCGAGGTTCCCAACTATGGAAGATACCACACGCTCGTAGTGGAAGGCACGAGGAGGCATTTTGGCGTGAACATGGCAGCTCCGAGAGCCAAATGAGGGAATGGTTTCAGAGGGAAATAAGGAAATGGGAGGAAAGTATGAAAGGGGGAATGCGGGGCGACCAAAACAAGAAGACATCATCCTCTTTTACTAAGGAAGTCTTAGCAATAGAGTTCCCAAAAAAGTTCACCATGTCTGCCATGGATATCTATAAGGCAACACAGACACTAAGTCCCACGCTGTGAAATTTGTTTTGCTAATGGAGATTCTGGGAATGGTAGGAGAGGCGATCTGCAAGGTGTTCCTGTTAACCTTGGGAGGGTCAGCCAGCTTCTGGTTTAGGAATTTGACTACGGGGAGTAACAACAACTTCTCAGAGTTGAGGAAGTCATTTGTGCGACACTTCAAAGAAGCCTGCGTACCAAGGAAGACAGTGGGGTCCTTGAGGATGATGAAGAAAAGGGATGACGAGCCCTTAAAGAGCTTTGTCGATAGATACCATAGTTTGGTATTGGAGGCCGGGGCGTATAAGTCTCCGGAGACACTGGAGAGTTTTAAGGGAGCTCTCAGGGTCGGGAAGTTATGGTCCCATATGAGGATCCAGGAGATATCAGATTATGTCGCGGCCTTGAATTAGATAATGAAGTTTTTTTCTAATGGAAGAAAATGAGAAGATTGCTCGAGGAGGAGTTACTTGGGTATCAAAAGCGCCAACCAAATGGGACCGACCCCAAAGCAGAAAGAGTTCAAACCGATAGCTTAGGATAATGCAATGCATGAGAGATGGCTCCAGATCAAGGTCGTCCATGTCGTCCGAGGAACGACGTACACCGTATTGAACATGCCACTATCCTAGATAGCTCATGAAATCCAAGATAAGGGCCTATTGACTAAGCCTGACCCCGGGAGATTTCTGATTGAGAAGAAAGATAATAAGGCTTATTGTGGGCACCACAATGTGAAGAGGCATGCCATAGAAAGATACAGAGACCTGCATGAGCATGTGAAGACTTGGTAAGGAATGGTTACTTGAGTGAGTGCCTAGACCACGAGGCAATGCGGGTCAGATAGCGAAGGAAACATAAGCCAATGTTCACAATAGAAAGGGGAAAGACATTGGCCGGGGATTCGAACCGAGCCAGAAAGAACTGTTGCCGGACCAAGAGCCCGGATGTGCTGACACTTTAGAGGGCCCCGAGGATCTAGAAGTCCACACCAGTGTCCATAATGTTCACCGATGAAGATGTACAGGGGGTCAACTACCCCCACGATAATGCGCTGATAATCAAGTCCAATATTGGCGGGGCCGAGGTGGACAAGATATTGGTGGATCCCGGGGGCGCGGTGGATATTATCTCCAAGGAAGCCTTGAATGACTTGGGCGTGGAATACACTACTTTGATCCAGGTTGCGACACTGTTGTACGGGTTTGGGGGAGCAACCATTGTCTCACTGGGTCAGGTAAAACTAACAATGACTATTGGGAAAGTTCCCCACACTCGGATTATCATGATGGATTTGTTTAAGAGTCAAGAAGATGCTGTGAAACTAGTGTAGAAGAAGAGAGCTCGAAATTATGAAAATGGAAAAGTCTGAAGATTTCCTTTGATAAGCAAAGTGAGAAAAAAAGGGTATGGAGTGGAGCGGCCTTTAAATTAGCTGCTCGGGTTGATCTTGGCCGTGTGATTGGGGGAAGTTTACAAGATCAGTGCCACATATGATGATAATCTCACATATTGAAAACAAATAAAAAGACGAGATTGGAGCATCTATTTGGTTGGGATACAACTGTCCTTGGTTTTGGCGCGCAAACCATGAATGCGCGACATATGGTATATCGGGGAGACAAAGTGAAGGAAGCCTTAGAAAGATGTGACGGGCATTTAATGAAGGTTATTATGATTACAAAACTTCCATGGGGCAGCTTAAAAATCGTAGAAACTCCAACTGACGGGGGAGATAACAATCATCACAAAAATAGAATCTTTTGGCGATAAAGGTGTTTTCATAACCCGATGACGTGGCAATGTGAACATTAAAGAGTTAAAACCCGAAGATGGAAGGGCAATCTACACCGTTATTATAGTTTCCGACATCAACTCACCAACTCATTGATATTGAGAACTAGGGAAAAAATATTGTGGTGATTTTTAGACCCGAGAAACTTTAGAGTATGAAGAATGGTATAAAAAGGGTTACACTTAAAAGATGAGAGGCCAGACAGAAGGGCCCGAGCCCGAGGCGCAGAAGCACCCGGCCAGATGAGAAGGATCATACATTAACATTTCCACCTGTGAAGACCGACCCGATCTGATAATGAGTCTTCAAACACTTGTCAAAAATGGTCAGGAACTGCAAAAGGAAAGTGAGGGAAGTGAAGGAATCCCGACCCAACCTGGTAAAGAAGAGAGGAAGAGGACCCACTATCAAACACCTCATGGATAAAGGTCGGGTTTGCAGTATCATGTTTATATACGGATGACGTAAGCCCTACATGAAAGTTTGGGCCTCCCAAAAGGCTGATACGATGGGAACATATATGAGGATTAGAGGATTATCCACTAACACATGGGACCGTGTGGATGTGGTTGCAATGCAGGCTGTCACATGGGCAGAACGTGTGGCAGTGGGCAAAAAGGTGGGAATGATGGTTTTCATATGGCAGAGGTTGGTTGTGTCAGACGACTAGAGCCACTGTTTGCATAGTAGTCGGGGAAATGAGTGTAGATGAAAGTGAAGGGCTGGATGGTTGACGTCACGCGTTGGTACAATAGTGGATCTAGATGCACTATATAAAGGGGTGAAGACTCAATTTCAGGGGTTGGTTAATTCATTAGTGGTCAATTTCTATTTTTACCATTTGTAATTGTTCTGGTAAGCTTAGTGTTAAAGAGAGATAAAGCAGGTCGGTTTGACCCGAGGTGGTAATAAAATATATTTTTTAGTTTTTGCATCCGTGGAGGTAGGTTTGAGCCACTCTCCACCGAACTACGTTAAATCCTTTGTTTTCTATGTGATTTCTTATTTGTTTGCTAAATTTACTTTGGTTCCTAAATAACCAAACATATTTACTGCTTGAGGTAGATTTGTTCGAGGAGTAAGTTCTCAGAAATACCCATAAAACGAAAAACAATCATCAACAACTTCATAATACAATTGATCCATAAAATATCTTATCACGATAAACCAAGACATATGGCAGTGGGACGACATGTGAGCGGTTCAAATGCCAAAAAAAGAAAAAAGAAAAAAAAAAGACAATAAAACAAACGAAGCTAAGTTATAATTATAAAATTGGACTCTATTGATGTTTATCATGTAGCGACAGGTTTTGAATGTTTCAAAGAATATCCCAATGCACTTTGCTCACAAGTAATTGCATACCAAAAATGTATCCAAACATGATCTAAATAAGTCTTCTTACACCCAAACATTGTTGGAGTTTCTAGGTCCATAGGATCGAATACAAACATGAGATAAGTGCGAATACAAATCGAGAAAGTCGCGGAATACTCACATCGATCGGTTGAGCGACGCGGCAACGAACACAAACTTCATCCTGCTCACTGCACTGGTTCGGCAGTCCACTGCAACAACTCACTGGTTTGCGCCCATTGGAGGTCCTCGAACAAGCTCCAAGCTTCGTCGAACGATTCTCGGCTCATAGGTGGACTTCCCTATCACCTTCGCATGTCTCTCGGAGTGTGCTAGCACTCTCGATTTTGCCACAAAATCGCACTTTGCTTCCCTTTTCCTCTTCAAATCCACGGCAGTTCACTGCCTTTGCAGAAGGAGAAAATCAGCCCTCCAAGGGCGTGAGAGAGAAAGAAATTGGAGGAGATAGAGAGATTTGTGTGTTATAATTTTTGTTAGCAAAAAATTGGTAATATAATTTCCAAAACCAATACCAAATTTTTCCCTCCAAAAACCAATCCATAAATGCCAACCACACACATCAAGTCCCATCTACTTCCATCAATCAGTGAATAGTGACTGGCGTCAATCACTCAAAGTGAAAGACATCCATCACTTGATTGACGAATGATGTGACGCTAGATGCGACTAGCGATTTGATGCTTGATTTGATTTGCCGCACTCGAATTCGAAATGCGAATGCGCTCGTAAATAATCTCGGGCTCGGGTTCGCTAATTCTAAATTAACGAACTTTCCGTTGCATCGCGATTAAATCTAATTTAATTAATAATCATGCCTAAAATAATTACTATTCACGTCGCTAACAAATTAATTCAAAATTAATTCGTTCGCCCGAATTAAAATCTAATTTTAATTCCGCGTCGAAATCCAATTTCGTTTAATATATCGAATATATTAATTTCTCGATTAATTCCAAATTAATCGTTATCTCTCTTTAATTGATATTTTATCCCAGATAAAATATCTCCGCAATTAATCCCAGATTAATTTTCTCTCTCATCTAATTAATCCCAGATTAATTAAAAGTGCGAGTCATACGTCATCGGTGAATCTTTGGGAAGCGACCCATGAGATCCCCGGATATGTTGGCAGTAAATTCGGTCGTCGGACTATCCGAATACGTAAGTACCTCGTACTACGTTTATACCGAATTACAAGACAAGGTTGGCCTCTAGCAAAGCGCCATGCTTACCCAATTCTCCGGAAATATCCTTACAGGAATAATGATCTATATCAAGCGTAGTATACCGTAGTATTGCGTATTTCTATCCAGTATCAGATGATCACATGCGAGGCCTGGGACTGGTACAGTGTCTGCCCCGTACGAAACATATATCGGATTACGAGCAACTTGTCTCTTTAATATCGGATAATCATGACCAAGTCATATTATCCCGACGGTTGCAACCTTATATAGAGAGCTAGTTCTGTATCCCTGTGTGATCATCAACTCCATATGACTGGAGTGACACTTCCGTCTTGACATCACACCCAACACACTACGATTCTCGTATATCCATAATTGGCGTACACAGAAACCGGTTAAAGCCCTGGACGACCTCAACCAAAATATATTGATTGTCGTATGCATTAGCGGTGCAAGTATCAGGTTAAGACCAAATACACCTACCCTGATTTCGGACTTCCATAGACACGTAGTCATACTACCAATGGAATTCCGATGGGGTCTATCCAGAGCGAAGCTGTTTCCCGTACCATCGGTAAAACACAACCTCCTATTACACTTGCATGAGTATCATATACCCAAATATATGAGAACTATGCCGTTGTGCCCTCACAACGCGCACAAGTGTAATACTAGTCTTTTACGCAATCATCGATGTCCAATCTCGATAATGCTCTGACTATGGATGTTTAATGATTTATCCTTTGTGAACTGTTACTGCCTCATATCATTCTCCGTCCAGGAACAAATCATAGGGACCTCTCATCATTTATATATGTAGGTGATCTAATCACAAATGATAAGAGTGCAATCTCATTTGTCACATAGTTAATTTGTACAACAACACCATGATCTGTACAAATAGTGACGCTATGGGTCATAATTGTCCGACAATCTCCCATTTGGCCTCTAGCCAGTCACTCGAGTGCTTGACACCCGAACTATGTACGGTTGGCTCAAATTGCTGAGAAAAGGTTTTCGTCAGCGGATTTGCATGATTATCATCTGATGCGATTTATTCGATCATCACATCGCCACGATGTATGATTCGAACGAATCCGATGAATAGTCGAAGTATATATCTGGATCGTTGATGAGACCATTAATTCTTTAGCCTGTGCTCAAGCCTAGCTCAGCCGCTAACAAAATTATATCTAATATAATTAGATTTATTATCGACCCAAATGGCTTCTATTGCTGCCTCAGCTGCAGCAATAACCCGCATTTGTTGTTTATTCGGTAACAGTATCTTGCTTGGAAGATTTCCAGCTCATTGTACCGTTATTCAAACTGTATAGTACCGTTTGCGACTTTTAGTCGTCTTTATCGGTTAGGAAACTTGCTACAGTGATCCCAGTCACTTCAAGTTCTCCATCTCCATAGTATAAGACAGCATCCTTAGTTCTCTAAGAAATTAACGGATGTTCTTAACATCAATCCAGTGACTATCACTTGGATCGGCCTGATTGTGACTCCATATGCTCAAAGCATATGAGACACCAGGTCGCGTACATTTTTCAATGTACGATTCCACGGAGAGTTTTTGAAAGCCAAACTTTCGCCGATAGTTATTATTATGGAATATCATTTCCAAGAAATGACATATTATCATTATTTATAGGACATCCACTGTCAGTGCGCTCCCACTAACCCTCTTATATACACAATAATCTTTTCGTTTTGAATTAAATCATACACCATTATGATTACATCAAAACGATAATTCCAAGAACCTATGCTTGCTTCAATCCAAACATGGATCAAATAACCCGCAAACCTTGTTTGCTAGTTATGTTACGACAAAATCGTCAGGATGTTATAAACATCCTCCGAAAGATTTCTTTTCAGGAAAGCGATTTTCCCATTAAGCTGACCATATTTCATAAATGAAACATGCAGCATTAGCAAGCATTATCCAAATGGATTTACCGTGGCAACAGTTAAAAGGTTGAATCGTAATCAACACAATGTTGATAACCATACTTTTCCGCTACAAGCGTATCTTAGTACGTTGGTATGTTTCCATCCATGTACGTCTTCCTTGAAGACTTATAAGTACCAATAGGCACAATGCCTTGTGGTACATCAACTAGTATCCAAACTTGTTGATATACATGGAATCCATTTCGGACTCATGACACTTTGTCATAATAGGGAGTCGATACCTTGTATCACTACCTCATATGTAGTCAGTTGGTATTCCTCAATAAGATAAACATCTTTATGAGGTGAGATCAGAAACCCATACCCCAGGTTTTTTTCTGACTTTCTCCGACTTACGCGGTTCTTGTGTATTCGAAGATTAATGGTAATAGTTTCATCCTTGATGAACCATTTGTGTTCCATTAGGACACGGTGCCTTGAATAGTATTACTCCGATTTTCATCGAGTTTTACTATCTTCCCACTTACCACTGCATATCGGTATTCCTCTTTGGAAAACCGCATGGTGAGCAACAATTACATTGTTCTCATGTGAGTTGTATAAGTACTATACTTATGTATCCCTAGAATAACCTACAATTGGCACGAAATCTGTCAAACAAATTTTTATGGAACCTTATTCAAAATACGTTATGTACTGTTAAAGTGTATCCGTTGAAGGAAATGGTAGCTCAGAGCGACTCATGATTAACCTTATCATGTCCAACAAAATTCGGTTACTCAGTTCGGACACACCATCACTTTGACGTGTTCCGGGAGGAGTCCTCATTTGAAAGAATACTTTACTCTTTCAAGTATTTAAGAAACTTATTGCTTAAATATTTTCCATTACGGTCTTACCGTGACGGTTTAATACTTTAGCCGATCTGTTCGTCTATTTCGTGTCGAAACTTTAAAAGTTTCCGATTTGTGTTCTTCAAAAGAAACACATAACCATAACGCGATGCCACATCGGTAAGGTCATGAAATATTCATATCCACATCTAGCCTAGCTAGACATGAACCCACTTGCTTCACTATGAACTAGGGCTAACAGGTCGGTGGCATTTACACTTTTACCAAGTAAATAGTGTTTTAGGCACTTTACCCAATAAACTAGATTCGTAGACTTTATTTGAATAGAATCAAATTAGTCCGAGTACCCACTCTTCAAAAGTGTGGATATACGAATCTTGTTTAATTGTGTCCTAGACATCAATGCCACAATTAGTCTCTTCTGATCAAATCAGTTTGAGCTTTTTGTTTGTCATATTATATTTTTGAGATTTATTTATATTCAAAATATAAATTCTGTTATTCACATCTAATGTGTTTATCTCAATATCATCTTTATATAATAAAACACTTTAGTGTTCTAGAATATAAAGGTTCATTCCGCAACGGATTAAACACTGATATAGAGATAATGTTCCTAGTCAAACTAGTTACATTATAACAGTTTCCTAATCCTGCTCATAGCAGATTCTGAACATCAGTATATATTTATGTACCACACTAAGTATTTAAAATCTAATTTTAATACTATAGTGAACATAATTTTGACAAACATATTGAAGTCAGAGCCTTTCGTTCTTCAATTCCTTCATGTCTACTTTATCCAAACGGTAGTCACGTTTCCGCGATCCCATTTGCCACATCCAACATACATTTGGGATATGTCATTTATCTTCCCAGAAGATTATAATGATTTTATCTTCGCCCGTTTCACACTCCAGAAGCCTTGGCCAAGCCATGGGTTTCTAGAATATCGAAGTAAGGTGCGCCTTGCGCTACTTGCCTAATTGCAAAGTTTGACTTTATCTCCTTGAGAATAGTCATTAACCTCCAAGAGTTAACTTTCGCAATTTTAGTACTTCTAAAATCTAAACATAGATTTATGAAGATCCTTCAATTTCTTCATCATACTTTAAGGATCTAATCCTTAGTTCTGATTCAGAAATTAAGGAGTCTACTAGACAAGTATAATGGATTAAGCACTTAAGTTGTCATCACATAAATCTTCCAAAGATTATGCTCTACTATTTGCTTAACTCCGGGCATTAGGCTTAATTTATTATTTTATCAAATAAAATAACTTATTATTTTCTAGGACCATCCTGAAAATTTATTCCCAATTATGAAAATTAAACTATTTAAATACATTTTCCCTAGGATTATGTATTAAACGTTAATCTTTCAATTATATCTTGATTTTAATAGTCCAACTGTTTAATCAATTAATTAGGTACTATTAAATATAATGATTATTATAGTCCAACTATATTAATCAACTATAATTAATTAAATCAAATATATTGATTATTATAATCCAATTATATAATCAAATATAAATGAATAGTTTGAATATATAGTCCAACTATTTATTAAAACAACAATTTAAATATTAGTCCAACTAACATTTAATACGTTTGATGAATGATATATTTTGAGCGCGTATGGCGAGAGTAATTGAACGAATATTACAAATTCAATTCTTGCCTCCCACTATTTTTCGGCGAGCCTCCACCTGTTGAGTACTCGGGAAAACGTGTTTCCTAGTGGGCTAGGATCCCATTAATATCACACAATCTTGACTTTGGCCAACCAATTGTATGATAATTAACTAGGTAGATCTCTAAGATCGATTGGATCTAATCCAATTCCTAGATCCGGTAGGGGGACATCCAAGTCCGAAACATATATCTTATATATCACAATCTTGACTTTGGCCAACAAATTGTATGATAATTAACTAGGTAGATCTCTAAGATCGATTGGATCTAATCCAATTCCTAGATCCGGTAGGGGGACATCCAGTCCGAAACATATATCTTATATTGCCAATACATCCAATGTAATACCTAACCTTTTTCCTCTGAATCAACTAAGCCTTGGCTTTGGCACAACAAACTTAGTGATCCCAGTTAAGCTCGACCCATTGACCATGGAAAGCTTTGTAATCAATGTCGATGGACAAAAAGTGGTCTTGACTTTGGCCAACAAACCACAACTTGGACAAGACACTGACATGTAACAAAGCCTTCGTGATTCAAACACATCTTCGACAGACAAAGGCCTTGACTTTGGCCAACAAACCAATGCCGTCTTAGATCTTGAGTGAGAATCACTCAATGAAAGGAATGACGCTTAATATTTGCGAGGGTTTTTCGCGTGCTAATTGGCAACCAATTTATTATCTTTGTTAAGGTCTCATCATCATACACCCTTAAACATGCATTCTAAACACATAATAAAGCGCATATGAAAAATAATAATGATATGCGGATGGATACTTTACACATTGATCCTAGATCAATTCTCTCCCTTTCTCTCTCCCGCTAGCACAAGTATTTACTTCTACCCGTTACACTACACTTCTAAAGAAACCTCATTTACATTGAGGGGAATAGGTGAGAAGAGAATACAAAGAATATGAGGTGATAAGGTTGGACACACAGGTCCAATTAATAAATCAAATTTATTACACAATTTCTAAAATTGTCCCACCCATCTAATATCAATCCGATATACATTATTCATGCATCACAACCATGTATTCACACAAGCATGTTATCAATCAATCTAATCAAATTAATTAATCTGATAATTAGTGACCATCCAATGTTCAAACAACGATTTGATTTGCTCGAGTCAAACTCATTTTGCGAATAAGTACTTAAAGTACGAATTCTCGAATTAAATTAAATTACATAATTAAATCCAATTTAATACGCATTTAATTCTAATTCGCTATTAATTCCAAATTAAATAACACACTTTATTTATAAACCTTTTACGACTTAAATTCCAAATTTAATCGCTACGGGTCTCAAAGCCCGATTAACGTCCAACGTCATTTAATTAAAGTCCAATGGGCTTTGAATTAATTCTTAAGGCGTGGACTTTTGGTCAACTCGGGTCAAACCGATAACCAAAATCCAATCCGGGAATTACCCCATAAGCCTAAAATTAATTTTGGCCTATTAGGCCCAATTAAACTTTAAAGGTCCATTTGTTGTATTTGGGCTTTATGGAAGCGGCTTTGGGCCCAATTGGATCCAATCCAATTTGCCTTAACCCAACTTTGTACAACAAAGCCCATTAAGCCCAATAACAACATTTAAGCCCAAATACAATTTCAAGCCCAATTTAATTAAACAAAAAAAATTCCAAATTTCCCATTTAATTAAACTAAAGTGTATTAACATAATTAATCACCCAAATCAATATTCCCAAAACAAAAATTAGGCTAATTAATCATGCTCATTTACATCAATTAGTGTCCAACACAAATTAATCAAAAATCAAACCCAAATCATGCTTATTGTTCTCGGCAATGGAAGGGAAAATTATGTCCGATTCGGTTTCAATCCGATTAAATCCACAATCGACATTAAATCACATTCCCGATTGATTCCAACTCATCCAATGAATCAAAAAACAAAAAATCACCAAGAACACAAAGGGCATTATTTTCGGCCAAGCTCAAAAATTGGGGAAATTTGTTCCAAACAAGATTTCTTCAAATTGATTAAATCAATCATAAATAAAAACACATTTAAACATATTCATTCATCCAATTTCACAAATCATTCTCAAACACATTTTTACGCAAATTTTAACCCTATTCGTATTTCATGCTTTTACTCGCTCTGATACCATTGTTGGAGTTTCTAGGTCCATAAGATCGAATACAAACATGAAATAAGTGCGAATACAAATCGAGAAAGTCGCGGAATACTCACATCGATTGGTTCAGCGACGCGGCAACGAACAAAAACTTCATCCTGCTCACTGCACTGGTTCGGCAGTCCACTGCAACAACTCACTGGTTTGCGCCCATTGGAGGTCCTCGAACAAGCTCCAAGCTTCGTCGAACGATTCTCGGCTCATGGGTGGACTTTCCTATCACCTTCGAATGTCTCTCGGAGTGTGCTAGCACTCTCGATTTTGCCATAAAATCGCACTTTGCTTCCATTTTCCTCTCCAAATCCACGGCAGTTCACTGCCTTTGCAGAAGGAGAAAATCAGCCCTCCAAGGGCGTGACAGAGAAAGAAATTGGAGAGAGAGAGATTTGTGTGTTATAATGATGTGACGCTAGATGCGACTAGCGATTTGACGCTTGATTTGATTTGCCGCACTCGAATTCGAAATGCGAATGTGCTCGCAAATAATCTCGGGCTCGGGTTCGCTAATTCTAAATTAACGAACTTTCCGTTGCGTCGCGATTAAATCTAATTTAATTAAATAATCATGCCTAGCATAATTACTATTCATGTCGCTAACGAATTAATTCTAAATTAATTCGTTCGCCCAAATTAAAATCTAATTTTAATTCCGCGTCGAAATCCAATTTCGTTTAATATATCGAATATATTAATTTCTCGATTAATTCGAAATTAATCGTTATCTCTCTTTAATTGATATTTTATCCTAGATAAAATATCTCCGCAATTAATCCCAGGTTAATTTTCTCTCTCATCTATTAATCCCAGATTAATGAAAATTGCGAGTCATACGTCATCGGTGAATCTTTGGGAAGGGACCCATGAGATCCCCAGATATGTTGGCAGTAAATTCGATCGTCGGACTATCCGAATACGTAAGTACCTCGTACTACGTTTATACCGAATTAAAAGACAAGGTTGGCCTCTAGCAAAGCGCCATGCCTACCCAATTCTCCGGAAATATCCTTACAGGAATAATGATCTATATCAAGCATAGTATACCGTTGTATTGCATATTTCTGTCCAGTATCAGATGATCACATGCGAGGCCTGGGGCTGGTACAATGTCTGCCCCGTACGAAACATATATCGGATTACGAGCAACTTGTCTCTTTAATATCGGATAATCATGACCAAGTCATATTATCCCGACGGCTGCAACCTTATATAGAGAGCCAGTTCTGTATCCCTGCGTGATCATCAACTCCATATGACTGGAGTGACACTTCCGTCTTGACATCACACCCTACACACTATGATTCTCGATATACCCAGAATGGGGTACACAGAAACCGGTTTAAAGCCCTGGACGACCTCAACCAAAGTATATTGATTGTCGTATGCATTAGCGGTGCAAGTCTCAGGTTAAGACCAAATACACCTACCCTGATTTCGGACTTCCATAGACACGTAGTCATACTACCAATGGAATTCCGAGGGGGTCTATCCAGAGCGAAGCTGTTTCCCGTACCATCGGTGAAACACAACCTCCTATTACACTTGCATGAGTATCCTATACCCAAATATATGAGAACTATGCCGTTGTGCCCTCATAACGCGCACAAGTGTAATACTAGTCTTTTACGCAATCATCGATGTCCAATCTCGATAATGCTCTGACTAGGGATGTTTAATGATTTATCCTTCGTGGACTGATACTGTCTCATATCATTCTCCGTCCAGGAACAAATCATAGGGACCTCTCATCATTTATATATCTAGGTGATCTAATCACAAATGATAATAGTGCAATTTCTTTTGTCACATAGTTAATTTGTACAACAACACCATGATCTGTACAAATAGTGATGCTATGGGTTATAATTGTCCAACAAACATATGTTAGGGTTGGTGCTATGAGCACTAATTTTTTAATGTAATCTATATCAGGCGTAGTATACGTAGTATTACGTATTACGATCCAGTATCAGATGTCACATGCTAGGTCTGAGGCTGGAATTATGTCTGCCCTGTACGAAGCACATATCAGATCTCTGGTAACTAGTCTCTATAATCGGATAATCATGACCTAGTCATACTATCCCGATGACTGCAATACTTAAGAGTACTAGTTCCGTATCATACGTGATCATCATCTCCATATGACTGAAGTGATACTTCCATCTTGACATCACACCCAATACACTACGATTCTCAGTATACCCAGAAGAGGCGTACACAGAACTTGTTAAAGCCCTGGACGACCAAAACCAAAGTATACTGATTGTTGCAAGTATTAGCGATGCAAGTCTCAGGTTAAGACCAAATACACATACCCTGATTCAGATTCCCATAGACACATAGTGATACTACCAATGTGATTCCGAGGGGTCTATCCAGAGCGAAGCTGTTCCCGTACCATCGGTAAACACAACCTCATATCACACTTGCATAAGTATCCAATACTTAAATATATGAGAACTATGCCGTTATGCTCCCACAACGCGCACAAGTGCAATACTAGTCTATTCCGCATTATCGATGTCCAGTCTCGATAATACTACGACTAGGGATATTTAATGATTAAACCTTAGTGGATTAATATTGTCTCATATCTTATTAATCTCGTACTAATCATATGTACTTTTATCATTTATGTATCTTGGTAATCCAATTACAAATGATAAAAGAGCAATTTCCTTTGTCACATAGCTAATCTGTACAATAACACAATCTTCTGTACAAATAGTGATGCTATGAGTCATAATTGTCCAACAATCTCCCACTTGGCCTATAGCCAATCACTCAATTGTCATACACCTGAACTATGTACGGGTCGCTCAAATTTCTGCTGAGAAACAGCTTTCGTCAGCGGATTTACATAGTTATCATCTGATGCGATTTATTCGATCATCACATCGCCACGATGTATGATCCGACGAATCAGATGAAATAATTGAAGTATATACTTGGATCGTTGATGAGACAATTAATTCTTTAGCCTGTGCTGTAGCCTAGCTCAGCTGCTAACAGAACTACTTCTAATCCAATTTGGATTATATAGATCCAAAGTGCTTCTATTACTGCCTCAGCTGCAGCAATATTCCGCTTTTGTTGTTTATTCGGCAACATTATCTTGCTAGAAAGATTTCCAGCTCACTGTTCCGTTATTCAAACTATATAATATCCTTATTACGACTTATAGTCGTTTTTATTGGTTTGGAAACTTACATCGGTGAACACAGTCACTTCAAGTTCTCCTTCTCCATAGCTTAAGAAAGCATCCTTAGATCATCTAAGATACTTAAGGATGTTTTCTAATATCAATCCAGTGACTATCACTTGAATTGGCCTGATTGTGACTCCATATGCTCAAAGCCTATGAGACACCAGGTCGCGTACATATCTTTCAATGTACAAGTTCTCAGAGAGTTCCAACAATATTTAGATCTATCCCAGTAGATCCTTATTCCTAGAATAAATGTTGCTTCTGCCAAGTATTCTATGGAGAATTTTCATGAAAGCCACGCTTTCACCATTTATATTATGGGAATGTCGTTTCCAAGAAATGACATGTCATCATTATATAGGACAATCATTGTCAGTGCGCTCCCACTAACCTCATTATATACACAAGAATCATTTTCGTTTTGAATTAAATCATATACCATTTTGATTACATCAAAACGATGGTTCCAAGAACGCAATGCTTGCTTCAATCCATATTTTGGTACGACAAAACCGTCAGGATGTTGTAAACATCCTCCAAAAGGTTTCCGTTTAAGGAAAGTGATTTTGACGTTCAGCTGCCATATTTCATAAATGAAACATGCAGCAATAGCAAGCATTATCCAAATGGATTTAATCATGGCAACGGATAAAAGGTTTCATCGTAATCGACACCATGTTGATGACAATACCCTTTCGCCACAAGCCTAGCTTTGTACGTTTGTATGTTGCCATCCATGTATGTCTTCCTTGAAGACTCATATAGTACCAATAGGCATAATGCCTTCCGGTACATCAACCAGTATCCAAACTTGGTTGGTATACATGGAATCCATTTCGGACATCATGGCACTTTGCCATAATAGGGAGTCGATACCTTGCATCACTTCCTCATATGTAGTCGGTTCGTGTTCCTCAATAAGATTAACATCTTTACGAGGTGAGATCAGAAACCCATACCTCCCAGGTTGTTTTCTGACTCTCTCCGACTTACGCGGTTCTTGTGTATTCGAAGATTGTGGTACAGTTTCATCCCTGATGAACTGTTTGTGTTCCATTAAGGAATCGGTGCCTAGAACAGTATTACTCCGATTTTCATCGAGTTTTACTTTCCTCCAACTTACCACTACATATGGGTATTCCTCTTAGGAAAACCGCATGGAGAGCAACAATTACATTGTTCTCTTATGAGTTGTATAAGTACTATACTTTGGTTTCCCTAGGATAACCAATAAATTAGGCACTTATCCGATTTGGGTTTTAGTTTGGTATCATCCAAACATATGCCCATCATTCCCAAATGTTCAGGAATGAGAAAACCCAGTTTCTTTCCTGTTCATATCTAATATGAAGTATGTCTAACAGATTTTTATGGAACCTTATTCAAAATAAGTATTGCACTGTTTAATGCGTATCCCTAGAAGGAAAATGGTAGCTCAGAGCGACTCATAATTAACCTTACTATGTCCAACGAAGTTCGGTTTCTCTGTTCGGACACACCGTCAAATTGAGGTGTTCCGAGAGGACTCCACTGTGAAAGAATACCATACTCTTTCAGATAGTCGAGAAACTTATTGCTTAAGTATTTTCCACCACGGTCTAACCGTGACGGTTTAATACTTTAGCCAGTCTGTCTGTCTACTTCGAGTTGAAACTCTAAAAGTTTCTGACTTATGTTTCATTAAGATACACATAACCATAACGCAATGCCACATCCGTAAAGGTTACGAAGTATTCATATCCACCTCTAGCCTTGCTAGATATGGGCCCACTTATGTCACTATGAACGAGGGCTAACAGATCGGTGGCACTTACACTTTTACCAAGTAAAAGGTGTTTTAGGCATTTTGCCTAATAAACTAGATTCGTAGACATCATTTGATTAGAATCAAATTCATTCTGGTACCCATTCTTTGAAAGTGTGGATATACGAGTCTTGTTAATGTGTCTCAGACAACAATGCCACAAATAAGTCTCATCTGATTAATTCAGTTTGAGCAATTTGTTTGTCATGACATATGTATGAGATTCATTTATATTCTAAATATAAATACTATTATTCACATCTAATGCACTTATCTCAATATCATCTTTATAAAATAAAACACTTAGTGTTCTAGAATATAAAGGTATACCCGCAACGGGTTAAACTTAGATATAGAGATAATGTTTCTAGTCAAACTAGGTACATTTTAAGTACATACCCAAAATGTAGTTCCTAAACTTAGGTTTCTACGGACAAAATAGCAACTCTCGTCCCATTTCTGATTCGCAGGTCGATCTCAACTGAAGTCAGTATCCTGCTCATCAGCAGATTCTTCACATCAGTACATATTTATGTACAACGCTTAGTATCAAAAATCCAATTTTGAAACTAGTAGTGAACATTCTTATGACAAACATACTTGAAGCCGGAGCCTTACCCCGCTTCACTTCCTTCATGTCTACCTTGTCCATACGACAGTCACGCTTCAAGTGACCCCGTTTGCCACAGTTTAGGCAGACATCTTTGGATATGTCCTTTGTCTTCCTAGAAGACTGTGACGATTTTACCTCTGCCCTTTTCCAAACCCCAGAAGCCTTCGGCCAAGCCTTGGCCTTCTGGGATGTCGAAGTAAGATGCGCCTTGCGCTTCTTGCCCTTTTGCAAACTCTGGCTTTGTCTCCTTGAGCATAGCCATTAACTCTCCAACAGTTTTCTATTGCAATTAGTAAATCTAAGATATAAGTATAGATCTATGAAGATCCTTCAATTTCAATATCATACTATAAGGATCTAATCCTTAGTTCTGACGAAGAAATTAAGGAGTCTTTTCGGCAAGCATAACAGATTGAGAACTAAAGTTATCATCACATGAATCTTCCAAAGATCATGTTCTACTATTTGCTCAACTCCGGGCTTAGGCCCAAGAGGTTGCTCTATCAAATAGAGTGACTTTTTAGTTCCCAGGACTATCCTGAGGTTCAATTCCCAATCTGAAAATTAAAGCCGTTTAAAGACATTTTCCCCAGGATTATGTTATAAACGCTAATCTTTCAGTTATCTTGATTCCAATAGTCCAACTATCCAATCAACGATTTCAGGTACAATCAAATATAATGATTACTATAGTCTAACTATATAATCAACTACTACTTGATTGGTTTAATCCAAATATATTGATTACTATAATCCAATTATATAATCAACTATAAATGAAATAGTTTGAACACAGTCCAACTGTTTAATTTAAAACAACAATTAAATATTAGTCCAACGAATATATATTTAAATAGTGACGAAAAATGAAATGAGCGCGTTTTGGCAAGTATCTAAACGAAATTGCAAATTTAATACTCGTCTCCTACTATTTTTCGGTGAACCTCTAACCCTCTGTGGAGTACTCGGGAAACCTAAGTTCCTAGTGGGCTAGGATCCCGTTAAATAACACACAACCTTGACTTTGGCCAACAAGCTGTATGATATTTAACTAAGTAGATCTCTAAGATCAATTGGATCTCATCCAATTCCTAGATCCAGTAGGTGGACATCCATGTCCGAAACATATATATAATATATGCCAATATATTCGATATATTCCCTAACCTTTTTCCTCTGAATCAACTAAGCCTTGGCTTTGGCACAACAAGTTTAATGATTCCATTTAAGCGATAAGACATGGGATATGGAACAAAGCCTTCATGATTCAAACACATTCACGATGGACAAAGGTCTTGACTTTGGCCAACAAACCAGTGCCAATCTTGGATCTTGAGAGAGAATCACTCAATGGAAGGAAAATGCTTAATATTTGTTGAGGGTTTTTCACGTAATTGGCAACCAATTAATTATCTTTGATTAGGTCTCATCATACACCCTTAAGCATGCATTCTAAAAGCATAATAAGGCGCGTTAAATAAATTAATAATGATATGCGGATGGATATATAATACAATTTATTCCTAGAACAAATCTCTCTTTTTCCTCTCTACCGCTAGCACAAATCTTACTTGTACCCAATTACATAACACTTCTAAAGAAACCTCATTTAAATTGAGGGGAATAGGTGAGAAGAGAAATACAAAGAGTCAAGAGGTAATAGGCTGGACACGCAGGTCCAATTTAATAAATTCTAAATTTATTACAACAATTTCCAAAATTGCCCTCACCCATCTAATATCCATCCAATATACATTATTCATATATTACATCCATGTATTCACACAAAGTATGTTATCAATCAATCTAATCCAATTAATTAATCTTTGATTAATGACCATCCAATGTTCAAACAACAATTTGATTTCCGCGAGTCCAACTCGTTTTAAGAATAAGTACTAGAAATATATATTCTTGAATTATATCGAACTACAACATTAAATCCATTTTAATTCGTATTCAATACTAATTCATATTTAATTCCAAATTAAATAATTACACTTTAATAATGAGCCTTTGCGACTTAGATTCTAAATCTAATCTTAACGGGTCTCATAGCCCAATTAACATCCAATGTCAATTTAATTAAAGTTCAATGGGCTTTCAATTAATTTATAAGGCATGGACTTTGGCAACCAAAGCCCAATAAGGAATCACCATTTGCCACAAAATTAATTTTGGCCCATTAGGCCCAATTAAATTTTAAAGGCCCAATAATCATATTTGGACTTTATGGAAATGGTTTTAGGCCTAATTGGATCCAACAATTATCCTAAACCAAACTTGGCCCAACCAAGACCATTAAGCCCAAATACAACATTATTAGCCCAATTCCAAATTAAGCCTAATTAATTAAATTCCAATATTCCTAATATCACAATTTAATTAACTAAAGTGTATTAGCCATAATTAATTAGTTAAATCAATATTTCCAAAACACCAATTACACTAATCAATCATGCTTTAATTAACCAACTTATGTCCAACACAAATTGAAGCAAAATCAATCCAACATGCTTTCAATAGCTCACGGCAATCATGGTAATTTTTGCCAAACACCATTCCTTAATTAAGGCAACATAATTGTGAAAGGTCAAAAAGTATGGATCCTGTCTACGAAAATAAAGAAAATAACAAAAGAAAAGCAAATCAAAGCAATAATTAAGGCAACAGAATTGTGTACGCAATACGCCACTCGTTTGGTATATAAATCCATTAGGATGTGTCTCAAGATTTCATTCCTTACTCAGCCATCGCTAATGAATTATCTCATATTCTTGCCAAACACCATTCCTTCTGTCTTAAAATGCTCCGTTTGTGCTTTTCCTACAAAAATAACACACAAAATTAAAAACTCTACAACATGTATACATAAAATAAAAATAGAAATTATAACAAATTGCATGGGTTGCCTCCCTGCTAGCGCTAAATTTTTCGTCTTCAGCCAGACGTGACTGAAATCCATCTATCAAGGCGGTTTCAGCGTCGTTTTGGATGTCCGATTAAAGACATTCCCATGTGCGTTGCTTTTGAAGGGTCTCTTCCAACGGTAAAGTGGCAAAAAGAGTTTTGTCTCATTCAGTGCTCGTGCCACCTTTTTAACTTTTGTTGTTCCAGTGATTCCTGAAAAGAAAGAAAGAAAATCAGGAGGTCTCGTATGGTGCTTGACTTGGAATGGAAGTTCTATTCTGTCAAGCTTCTTGGTGATATCTCTGATTTGTACTCCCCGATACAGCGATGTTTCTCCTGAATGCTCTGGATTTTCAATTTGGTCAGACATTTGCTCCTTCATTTGCTCTGCTTCTTGCTCCACCTTTTCTTCACAGATGAGTTTTAAGATTTCTGCATTGAGTTCTTCATCTGTCATTTGTGAAATGCATGCTCCTGAAATATCAATGTGAGAATGTAAAGAAATATCAGATTTTAGGTCTTCATCCTCTGATCTGAGTGAGCTGATTGGCTTAGGTAGATCGTCTTCAAACATTAGTGCAAAGCATTCTCCAAGATCTGCATTCTGAGGATGGAAAGTTTCATCCTTCCGTGTTGGTGCAGTTGGTACAAGTAACTCAGCTTCTTCATCCTCGTCAGAGTCAGAATAATAAAAATCAAATTGAGACTTTGTTGGTGCAGGTTCCTGAACTGATACCTCTGATTCTTGATACTGCTCAGCTCGTACTCTGTTATGATGTCATGATGAATCTCAGGATATTCAAAGGCTTCTTCAGTATTATTTGAATTTTCTTCGTGAGATATGTGATTCAGGTTATCTGTTAATTGTCTAACTTGATCTGTCATCCTCTGTATAGATGCCGCTTGACTCTGAATTTTTACATTAAATTGAGCTTCCCGTTCCTCGAACAAATTTTTGAGCATGTGAATCAACTGATCTTCCTCTGATGGATCTGGTTCTTGATAAATATCATAGATGGATGGTGGATAAGATGGAAAATGTGATGATTCTACATACCTTGAATGATTCCAATAATTCTGCCACTCTGAAAGGTATATGTATTGATCGCTCGGGTGGTTACCATCACATTTACACATCTCCCCAATTCATTCTGATGAGCAAATGTAGTGTTGCTTGGTTCTGGCTTCCAGTGATAGTTGTTGGTCTGGACAACAGGCCTCAGAAAACTAGATTGTTGCTCCCGGATTTGAGGTGTATCTTTTTCTAGTAAAACTCGTAATCTTTCAAAATGTTCCATTTTTTAATCACCTGAAAACAAAAAGAAGAATAAAAATTGCAGATAAAAAACAAAGAAAATTAGATACAAGTAAATTAGATAGCTTCAAAATTAATAACTCAAGAAAAATAAGTCCCCGGCAACAGCGCCAAAAACTTGACCGGCGTAAACACACACGTATAACGCAAGCGCACGTATCGTTCAAGTAGTATAAAAATATCGATCCCACGAGGACTTAATTCCTACTATTGTTATTAGTTGTTGATACTATTTATTTACAAATATCTAATTGAGGGAGAAGTGAATGATTGCTTGAAATGATCTGCTTTGTAGATTTGCTAAATAAATAAAAAGACAAAAGAAAATACTAAGGAAAATAAAAGACTCAAAGATCTAGGGTTGCGAATCTTTCTAATATCTTTTAAAAGATGAAGTAGTTAAATCATAGTTGGATAATTATTGAATTATTAATCCGGAACACTAAATTATGTAAAAGCCTCTTTGGAATGATCATTTACAAATACCTAGTTATAATCCAATTGAACCATATGTCTATGTCAATTAAATTACCTAGATTCATTAAGGTTAAGTTCCAATTATGACTACCCCCGCCCGACAGGTATATGTCTATCCTGTAAGGAAATCTATTAAAGGGTTATCTATCCTTAAGGAAGATCGTGGGTTGTTGAGACTAAGGTCTTAAACTTAAAATCCCTATGTCTAGTTCATTTTAAGTTTACCTAATCAATTTTATTAGTGATCAGTTAATAAAAAGCATTAAGATTATGCCTCAACAAATAACTCTTTAATTACCGAAACTATAATCTAACCCTTTTTAAATCCGGTGATATTAGATTTAATCACAACCCTAGATATTTAACTTAGTTACAACACATAACTAAAGCTGATATAAACTTAAAAGACAGAAAATGAAATTGCAGAAAGTAATTAAAATAAATAAATGAAATGCTAAGGTAAAAGGAAAACTTCTACTATATACTATTTAGATATCTCCAATAATATAATATATAATCTTGTGATATTTTAAACCAACCGTCCGGAATGGCGGTATCCTGATTAAGTCAATTCAAATATACCAGCCATAAGGCGGAACAGAAATATAAATATAAACCAACCGACCTAGAATGGCGGTATCCTCATTAAGTCAGGTTTAACCAGTTTAAATTGAATAACCAACCGACCTAGAATGGCGGTATCTTTTTATTAATTCAGATTTTAAATAGTTTATATATTATATTTTAAGGGAGATTAATTTAAATAGAAAAAGTAAAAGAATTACCTTATTACCTCAGCATAGAGACGTTACCCCCTCATGGATGGATAGAATTACTACTACAAAGCGTAAATAAAACTGAATAAAAGAAGAAAATATGAAGAACTCTCAATTTATTTATAAGGATTTCAGAGGAAGAGGTACATTTGAAACTAAAAATTCGAAATCTATTTATAGGCAAAAAAATCTAATTTTTTATTATTATTTTTCTGATTTTTATTTTTTATTATTTTTCTGATTTTTATTATTTTTTTTGGATCGCTGAATTTTCGACAGGTGGCATGGTGTGCTAAAAATGACGGCTCGTTGAATCTTTGACACGTGGCATGGTGGTTAAATTACTAAAAATACCCTCGGTGTCGGGATGCCCAAAATTACCAAAATACCCTTTTCGCCAAATTTCACAATTTTGCTCCAAATCACCTCCAGAATATCTTGAAACTTTATTTTGGTGTCGGAATGCCCAAAATTACCAAAATTTGTGTCGGGACGTCCAAAATTACCAAAATACCCTTTTTGCCAAATTTCACCAAATTTCACAGTTTTGCTTCAAATCACCTCCAGCATGTCCTGAAACTTTATTTATCTACAAAATAACACAAAACACATCAAAATATTCACAAAACTCAAGAAACTATACAAAATATTAAGTTAAATGAGTGGGAAATAGTGATACATTTATCACTCATCACACCCCCAAACCTAACATTTTGCTAGTCCTCGAGCAAAATAAAATAACATAGTAAATTTAACTAAGCCACTTTCGTAGGGATCACGATTGCATTTAGCATATGCAACAAGCCTTTAAACCCCTAGGTGTCCCTAGTGGACGAGTTGTAGTCTCGTGAGGATTTACAACAATGATACCCACAAACATTTTATAAAAGTAAAAAGGAAGTGAAACTAATGCACACAAAAGCAAAAAGACAAGAGAAAATAGAATAAAGAAGTTAGTGACTAATTAGGTGAAACTTCTACTCCAAGTTTATTAGTTGTTTTATTTCATTCTAAATTACTGAATAAGTAAATTCTCTGATTATTTTTACCATTTCTTCATATACACAGCCAACATAATATTAAACAACTCATTTCGCCCATAACAGTCATAAGTGCAGTTGATAAGAGAGTAATATTTTTGTCCTAAAGTTTTATCAGATTTCACACCTTTTGTAGTAATGGAATAATTTTTTTTTGATTTTTTGATTTTTTCTTTGATTTTTTTCTTTTCTCTATTTTTTATTTATATACAATATCTTCCATCTATGTAGCGAGCTTTAGGTCGGTGACTCCCAAACCAGTTGGCTTTAGGGCATCAGGTGTTAAGACACCCCTAAGGACTTAATTACTCAGACTTCAGATATATATATATATATATATATTATATATATATATATATATATATATATATATATATCTATATATATAATCATCTTTTTGATCCATGTAGCGAGTGTTGGGCCAGTGACTCCCAAACCAGTTGGTTTTAGGGCACTAGGTGTTAAAATACCCTTACAGACTTAATAACTCAGATCTCAGATGTATTTTTTTGTTTTTGTTTTATTCCATCACTTTTTGAGATGCTTCTCCAATTAAACTATAGCACTGAATATTACAATCTTTTCAATTTTATCCTGTGTCCGTATGTTACCATGCATGTTGATAATATCTGCCAACTAAGTATATGAAGATCAATTTTAGTCAGTTTTATGGAGAATTTACAGATTAAATAATTCAAAAGTGAATAAACAAAAATTTACTTGTTTTGAATTAGGTTTGAAATACGTCTCAGAAGTGGAAATTCCTTACACAGCTATTTCTTACCAATTTCATCTTTTTAATCAATATAACAACAAAACATTTCTACTCGTCATATAACTATAATTTACATGTGGTTTTAGAAGTGTAATCAAAGGCTCTCGCTGACGAAGAATTTTTCACAACTAGGACTCCCCACTTAAGGGTTCAAGCGACCAAGTGAACGCACCTTTTTTTTATACCTTATGGTGGTGTGTGACTAACTGTCGAATGGACTTCCCGTTGTAGATTCCCCAGAGGGAAGGTGGAGCGAGGCTCACTTAAATACCCTAGCCCCTTAGGCTCTTATCGCTTGTTGTCAGGAATAAACAACGAGTCCTCCAAACTAGTCTGTCACAACACGCTACAAGTGAATGATTATCTAGGTGCCTTCACAGCTTTTCCTCATAAAAAGGTAGTGAGTGAAGGAAGACACCAAATCATCACCTAGCTTTAAATATGCCCATTGTTTTTATTAATTTTTTAATTTTTTGTATTTTTCGAAAAAAATTTGGACTAAAAATAAAAACACAAACTATAAACAAGATACTATTAACTATTCCTCACCCCCCAACCTAAATGAGACATTGTCCCCAATGTCTTAAACAGTAGAAGAAAAGTTTAGAAGATAGTACCTGGTTAGCTGAATTACTACAAGAAAATTAAAGGTTAAGATCCAGATTTATTTGACGCTTCTTACCACGATCATCATCAGACCATTTTATCTTTGAAAGGTTAGGATCAACTTGTGGTTCATAGGCTAAGAATTGGTCTATTAGATCCGGAGCAGACCTGGCAGTAAAAAGGAGTTCTTTCATAGGTTTTGACACGAACCCATTTCTCCGGGCATCATCAAGAAACACACAAAGAAAATCATAAAATCCATCAACGTTGAGCAGTCCAAGCGGTTTCTGGTGTATGTTCAAGTTTGCCCAAGATAGTACTATAAAATTTCCTCCAATGTACCCAAGCCACCTCTGCCAAGGGTTTGGGATGATTCCCAAATATGAGTGCCTCCTTCTTGTACAGCCTTTGAAACAATCCCCATTAGTCCAAGATTGCCTCCGCCATATATTAAGTGCATATTCCTTGCAACTAAGACTCGACCCAATTCTTGTGTTGCTTCTATGTATTGTGGTTTAGCACCAACACTACTACCGCAAAATACACAGATGTTCTCAACTCGTCTTCTTGAAGTGGCTTCCATTTTTTATGTATTTCTTTCTCAACTCTGGATGCCTTCAAAAGTGCAATGACGGGCTGAATTTATAATACCTGAAAAAAGGGTGAGTAATAATAGCACTAGTATCTTCCAAAGGAAGCTTGTTAGCTAAACAAAACAAAAGAAATCGTGAAAGGTCAAAAAGTATGGATCCTGTCTACGAAAATAAAGAAAATAACAAAAGAAAAGCAAATCAAAGCAATAATTAAGGCAACAGAATTGTGTACGCAATACGCCACTCGTTTGGTATATAAATCCATTAGGATGTGTCTCAAGATTTCATTCCTTACTCAGCCATCGCTAATGAATTATCTCATATTCTTGCCAAACACCATTCCTTCTGTCTTAAAATGCTCCGTTTGTGCTTTTCCTACAAAAAAAACACACAAAATTAAAAACTCTACAACATGTATACATAAAATAAAATAGAAATTATAACAAATTGCATGGGTTGCCTCCCTGCTAGCGCTAAATTTTTCGTCTTCAGCCAGACGTGACTGAAATCCATCTATCAAGGCGGTTTCAGCGTCGTTTTGGATGTCCGATTAAAGACATTCCCATGTGCGTTGCTTTTGAAGGGTCTCTTCCAACGGTAAAGTGGCAAAAAGAGTTTTGTCTCATTCAGTGCTCGTGCCACCTTTTTAACTTTTGTTGTTCCAGTGATTCCTGAAAAGAAAGAAAGAAAATCAGGAGGTCTCGTATGGTGCTTGACTTGGAATGGAAGTTCTATTCTGTCAAGCTTCTTGGTGATATCTCTGATTTGTACTCCCCGATACAGCGATGTTTCTCCTGAATGCTCTGGATTTTCAATTTGGTCAGACATTTGCTCCTTCATTTGCTCTGCTTCTTGCTCCACCTTTTCTTCACAGATGAGTTTTAAGATTTCTGCATTGAGTTCTTCATCTGTCATTTGTGAAATGCATGCTCCTGAAATATCAATGTGAGAATGTAAAGAAATATCAGATTTTAGGTCTTCATCCTCTGATCTGAGTGAGCTGATTGGCTTAGGTAGATCGTCTTCAAACATTAGTGCAAAGCATTCTCCAAGATCTGCATTCTGAGGATGGAAAGTTTCATCCTTCCGTGTTGGTGCAGTTGGTACAAGTAACTCAGCTTCTTCATCCTCGTCAGAGTCAGAATAATAAAAATCAAATTGAGACTTTGTTGGTGCAGGTTCCTGAACTGATACCTCTGATTCTTGATACTGCTCAGCCTCGTACTCTGTTATGATGTCATGATGAATCTCAGGATATTCAAAGGCTTCTTCAGTATTATTTGAATTTTCTTCGTGAGATATGTGATTCAGGTTATCTGTTAATTGTCTAACTTGATCTGTCATCCTCTGTATAGATGCCGCTTGACTCTGAATTTTTACATTAAATTGAGCTTCCCGTTCCTCGAACAAATTTTTGAGCATGTGAATCAACTGATCTTCCTCTGATGGATCTGGTTCTTGATAAATATCATAGATGGATGGTGGATAAGATGGAAAATGTGATGATTCTACATACCTTGAATGATTCCAATAATTCTGCCACTCTGAAAGGTATATGTATTGATCGCTCGGGTGGTTACCATCACATATTACACATCTCCCCAATTCATTCTGATGAGCAAATGTAGTGTTGCTTGGTTCTGGCTTCCAGTGATAGTTGTTGGTCTGGACAACAGGCCTCAGAAAACTAGATTGTTGCTCCCGGATTTGAGGTGTATCTTTTTCTAGTAAAACTCGTAATCTTTCAAAATGTTCCATTTTTTAATCACCTGAAAACAAAAGAAAGAAATAAAAATTGCAGATAAAAAACAAAGAAAATTAGATACAAGTAAATTAGATAGCTTCAAAATTAATAACTCAAGAAAAATAAGTCCCCGGCAACAGCGCCAAAAACTTGACCGGCGTAAACACACACGTATAACGCAAGCGCACGTATCGTTCAAGTAGTATAAAAATATCGATCCCACGAGGACTTAATTCCTACTATTGTTATTAGTTGTTGATACTATTTATTTACAAATATCTAATTGAGGGAGAAGTGAATGATTGCTTGAAATGATCTGCTTTGTAGATTTGCTAAATAAATAAAAAGACAAAAGAAAATACTAAGGAAAATAAAAGACTCAAAGATCTAGGGTTGCGAATCTTTCTAATATCTTTAAAAGATGAAGTAGTTAAATCATAGTTGGATAATTATTGAATTATTAATCCGGAACACTAAATTATGTAAAAGCCTCTTTCGAATGATCATTACAAATACCTAGTTATAATCCAATTGAACCATATGTCTATGTCAATTAAATTACCTAGATTCATTAAGGTTAAGTTCCAATTATGACTACCCCCGCCCGACAGGTATATGTCTATCCTGTAAGGAATCTATTAAAGGGTTATCTATCCTTAAGGAAGATCGTGGGTTGTTGAGACTAAAGTCTTAAACTTAAAATCCCTATGTCTAGTTCATTTTAAGTTTACCTAATCAATTTTATTAGTGATCAGTTAATAAAAAGCATTAAGATTATGACTCAACAAATAACTCTTTAATTACCGAAACTATAATCTAACCCTTAAAGGTTATTTTTGTAAGGATTTCAGAGGAAGAGGTACATTTGAAACTAAAAATTCGAAATCTATTTATAGGCAAAAAAAATCTAATTTTTTATTATTATTTTTCTGATTTTTATTTTTTTATTATTTTTCTGATTTTTATTTTTTTATTATTATTTTTTTTGGATCGCTGAATTTTCGAGACGTGGCATGGTGTGCTAAAAATGACGGCTCGTTGAATCTTTGACACGTGGCATGGTGGTTAAATTACTAAAATACCCTCGGTGTCGGGATGCCCAAAATTACCAAAATACCATTTTCGCCAAATTTCACAATTTTGCTCCAAATCACCTCCAGAATATCTTGAAACTTTATTTTGGTGTCGGAATGCCCAAAATTACCAAAATTTGTCTCGGGACGTCCAAAATTACCAAAATACCCTTTTTGCCAAATTTCACCAAATTTCACAGTTTTGCTTCAAATCACCTCCAGAATGTCCTGAAACTTTATTTATCTACAAAATAACACAAAACACATCAAAATATTCACAAAACTCAAGAAACTATACAAAATATTAAGTTAAATGAGTGGGAAATAGTGATACATTTATCACTCATCAATGTGAAATAAAAGAGTCAGAAGACTCACCTGCCAATCGGACCCGTGCTTCAATAATCCAACGAACGTCAGTAGGAATACCTATGATCATCAGTAGTCTCATCCAAACTAAGCGAGCTTTGTAAACTTTCATTAGAGATTTTTGAGGGAGAGAAGGAAATTGCTTGCGAAGATTTGCGAGAGCTTCTTCCATCTTGAAATGTCTTAATCTGCAAAAACTAAACACACCAAATTAATTACACCACAATCACAATATATACAAAAATTACATGGGTTGCCTCCCTGCGAGCGCTAAGTTTAGAGTCGTCAGCTAGACTTTACTTCTCGATCGTTAGGCTGGATCTGAAAGTGTGACACTTTCTTTTTGTCACTCAAATGATTCTCCCCAGTAGTGCTCAACACGCTTGTTTTTAACCTTGAAAGTTTTGTTGGATTCAGGATCATGTATTTCAACGGCTCTATCTGGTAAAACTTTGGTGATCACAAATGGACCTGACCACCGTGATTTTGGCTTCCATGGGAAGAATTTCACCATTGATTTGTTTAATAGTACCTTCTGCCCTGGTTCCAGTTGTATGCGCACTAACTTCTCATCATGTCTTTTCTTGCCCTTTTCTTTGTACAATTTGGCATCCTCAAAAGACTGATTGTGAAATTCCTCCAATTCGTTGAGCTGGTGGATCTTTTTCTCTTCTGTTGCTTGTAGTGCAAGAATTGGCTCTTTCAGTGCAAAAGACGCTTTATCTTTAGGCTCCACAGGCAATTGAAATGTTTTAAGTTTGTCAGTAGAACTTTGCATTGCATTGGAGTTCTGAATGGTACTGTGTATCACATCAAGTCTGAAACATTCCTCCTTCTTTTCATCATCTGGGAAATTCATGGCCTTGAAAACATTGAATGTTACTTCTTGGTCCTCATGGTTAATTCTCCTTTTTGTACATCAATAATGGTTCGACCTGTAGCCAAGAATGGTCTCCCGAGGATGATTGGCACGTTTGCGTCTTCCTCCATATCAAGGACAATAAAATCTGATGGGAAATTGAATTTGTCAACCTTGACCAGCACATCATCAACTACACCTCTTGGAAATACGAGCGTTCTATCAGCAAGTTGTAGAGAGACTCAAGTGGGCATTGTTTCTCCAATCTGTAGTTTCCTGAAAATAGAAAAAAGCATCAAATTAACACTTGCACCTAAATCACATAAAGCCTTACCAAAGTTATGTTCTCATATGACGCAAGGAATGGTGAAACTGCCAGGATCTTTCAACTTCGGGGGAAGTTTCCTCTGAATGATGGCGCCGCATTCTTCTGTTAATGCTACTGTCTCATAATCTCCCAATCTCCGTTTTCGTGAAAGAATATCTTTCATGAATTTTACATAGCTTGGCATTTGTTCCAAGGCTTCTGCAAATGGAATGTTGATGTGCAGCTTTTTGAACACCTCCAGGAAACGGGCAAACTACTTGTCCAGTTTGTTTTTCTGAAGACGCTGAGGAAAATATGGAGGTGGAGTGGTATGTTCTTTTTCCTTTGCTTCTTTTTCCTCCGTCTGTTGCCCTGTTTCTTTTGTAACTTCCTCAGCAGTTGTTTTGGCTCCAACATCTTTGTTGATTTCAGTACCGCTTTTTAACATGATGGCATGACATTGCTCATTTCCCATGTTCCTTGGATTTGGCTCTGTGTTGCTAGGAAGATTACCTGGTGGTCTGTAACTCTGAGCATTGGCCAGTTGTCCAATTTGATTCTCCAGTGCTTTAATAGAAGCTGATTGGCTCTGAATCACAGCATCATACTTTTTTAACTGAGCCAACACTTCTGCTATTCCTGGTTCATTTACCTGCTCATGGCCTTTGTTCTGTTGCTAGAATCCAGGTGGTGGATAGTTCTGCTATTGGCCTGAATTGTTGCTCCATAAAAAATTAGGATGATTCCTCCACCCTGGGTTGTAGATGTTGGAATATGGATTGTTCCCCTGTCTGTTGAAATTGTTGACAAAATTCACTGTTTCTTCAAGTTGGTTCGACTCTGGTGCTCCTCCATATGGTGAAGTTGTGGATCCAGTGGTAAGAGTCTCCATAAATTTGCATATCTGATCCAGCTTGGCGTTGACTGCTGTATTGGCTCCACTTTCATAAATTCCTGCAATTCTTTGGATCATGCTCCTTTCTGTTGGCCACAAGGAATTGTTGTTGGCCATTTCTTCGATTAATTCCCAGGCTTGATCTTCTCCTTTCGCCATTAAAGCTCCTCCAGCTGCAGCATCGATTATGGTTCTTATTATTCCAGAAAGTCCATTATAGAATGTTTGGACTTGAAGCCATTTTGGAATCTCATGGTGAGGACATTTCCGGAGCAAATCTTTGTACCTTTCCCAAGCTTCGTAAAGAGTTTCTGAATCTTGTTGTACAAAGGATGTGATGTCATTCCTCAGTTTTCCAGTTCTGGCTGGTGGAAAGCAGTTTGCAAGAAATTTGGTGGCTAAAGTGTTCCAAGTTATGATAGAACCTGCTGGTAGTGAATGTAGCCAAGCTTTAGCTCTGTCCTTCAAGGAGTATGGGAAAACACGCAATCTCATTGCTTCTTCAGCTTCTCGGTTGTAATTGAAAGTGCCGTAAACTTCCAGGAAGTTGCTGATGTGGGCATTAGGATCTTCAGTTGCATTCCCCCCAAACTGAACTGACTGCTGAATCATCTGAATGCATGTTTTGATGTCACCCATATTTACTGGTAAGGGAGGAAGTGCAATACAAGAAATGAGTCTGTCAACCACCGGAATGGTTCTGTCTCGAATGGGAATTGGTGGTGCAACCTCCAAAGGTTCAGGTTCCATGTTGACTAAAGCTTCTTGGCCATCTCGCCTTTCCCTTCTCAACTGTCTGATGGTTATTTCAATTTCCGGGTCAAGCGGTCGAAGTTCAAAGCTTCTAGTTCATCTCATGAAGTTTCTGAGAACCTGAAACACAAGAAAACAACAACAATAAGTAAAAAGAAATTAGATTCAAGTAAAGGTATCTAACCTTAAAACTATAGTAAAAGATAAATAAGTCCCCGGCAACGGCGCCAAAAACTTGACCGGCGTAAACACACACGTATAACGCAAGCGCACGTATCGTTCAAGTAGTATAAAAATATCGATCCCACGAGGACTTAATATCTAATCTATTAATTTTATGAGGTCAAATGATTACTAGTATCTAACAGGTTGATTGATTGATTTGAAATTGTGACGATTCTAAATTTAAAAGCAAGTAAATAAAATTGTCGAAAGTAGGTTTTGAGAAAATTCAATATTAAAAACTATCTAGGGTTGTGAATCTTTCCAATATTATTTAAAGATGAAGTGGTTATCTTATAGCTGGGTAATATTTTGATTTATAACCTGGAACACTAAATTATGTGAAAGCCTCTGTCGATGGTCAGACACAAATACCCAGTTTAACCCAATTGAACCATATGTCTATGTCAATCAAATTATCTGGATTCATTAAGTCTAAGTTCCAATTATGGCTACCCCCGCCCGACAGGTATATGTCTATCCTGTAAGGAAATCTATTAAAGGTTATCTATCCTCAAGGAAGATCGTGGGCTATTGAGTCTAAGGTCTCAAACTTAAAATCCATATGTCTAGTTCATTTTAAGTTTACCTAATCAATTTTATTAATGACTAGTTAATAAAAATCATTAAGATTAAGACTCAATAAATAAATCTTTATATTACCCAAACTATAATATAACCCTTATAAACCGGTGATATTGAAATTCATCACAACCATAGATAACTAACTTAGTTATGACACGTGGTTAAGGCTAGTAAAAACTTAAAAGTAAAAGACATAAAGTAAAAATGTGAAATAGTAAATGCGGTAAAGTAAAATGAATGAAAATTAAATAATTACAATAAAATAAAATGCTAAGGTAAAAGGAATTACTTTTACTATTTACTATTTTAGATATCTCCCATAAAATAATATATAAACTTGTGATAATATTACCAACTAGCCATATAAGCGGTAACCTGATTATTCAAATTAAGTTCGACCAGCCATAAAGGCGGTATGATTTGTCCATGAACCTGCCATATAGGCGGTAAGAAAATTTAATTACCAACCAGCCATATAGGCGGTATCCTTGATTAGTCAGGTTTTAACCAATTTAAATTTAATAGCCAACCGACCAATATGGCGGTATCCTTATTAAGTCAAATTTTAAATAGTAAATATATTATATTTAAGGGAGATTAATCTAAATAGTAACATAAAGAATTACCTTTCACCTTAGCAAGGAGAAGTTACCCCATCATGGTTGAATAGTAAAACTGAAACAGTAAAAACAAGATAATTCTATACTATTACAAAAAGTAATTACTATTACAGAATGTAATTAAAATTAATTACAAAACTTAAATTAAAAGAAACTAGAAGAGAAACTTCCTATTTACATCAAGAAATGAGAGAGAATGGTACAACTAAAACTGAAATCTCGAGCTCAATTTATAGGCAAATTTTGAGTCTGGCGTCGCGACGCCAAATTCCTTCTACGTCGCGACGCTGGATCTGTTGACTTGGTCCACGCGGTTTGACTTTGACTGTTGACGCAGATTTCGTCGGCCCAATAAGAATTCAACACGTGGCACGCGGTTGATTCGGTTCAATGAGAATATGACACGTGGCAGAAGAAGATTCGTCGATAATTCGGTCCAATGAGAAGATGACACGTGTCACGCGGAGTGTCGGCACCATAGGCTTGTGACACGTGTCCCGGTGTATTTTAGCGGATCCTCTGTGATGGTGACACGTGGCAAGGCGCACATTAGCAAAGTCAAACTTCTCAAATTCTGACCCGTTGACCCGGCGCACGTTAGCAGCTCTGGTGCATGTTAGGCGTCGCGACGCCAAGGGATTGCGGGTCGCGACGCGCCCAAATTACCATTTTTCCCTTTTTGCCAATTTTCACTGTTTTGCTCCAAATCACCTCCAGAATATCCTGAAACTTTTTATCTACAAAAATAACACAAACACATCAAATATTCACAAAACTCAAGAAACTATACAAAATATTAGGTTAAATGAGTGGGAAATAGTGATAGATTTATCCTCATCAACATACAGATTAACCTTTCACGAGTATCTCATAATTAAAGCCGGGTGAAAATATCTGTTATACCCCTCTAATTAATTTTACCTTAAGTACCATTGATTCTCTAATGAATGTTAATATTCATACCATCATGAATATTAATCTTTCTATTCGTAACAGAAAGACTTGAGCGCTCTAATCGTTCAAGTACCGAATCAACACTTAAGGAAGATACTTTTTTCACTTGTCATAATGAGTGAACTCCATATCTATGTAAAACATCCTCATCTATACACCAAACCATAGCCCCAAAGTATGTAGCTATTAGTCGGGATTTCTACACCAACTTCACCTTTGTAAATCAAATAACATAGCCTACCATGCAAGAGTTCGCAATACACTTAGGATTCAGATTGATCCACATATGACCATCTAGTATATTGAAATGAATTCCTTTGTTTAATGGATATTATAAGAAATTCATTTAGATCTTTGTCCAGTCTTATATGGTCATATTATTGGGGTGGATGTGAGACCCCTAGGGTTGAATCGGTGCCCTGAGCAGCGAAAGTGAGTCGAACTCGTGGATATCAAACATTGGTGTATTTTCAAATGATTTAATAGAATACTATATTCAGGATTCTTAAATATTTAAATGATTCATTTATATCCCGAAATGATTTAATGGAAGTGAGTCTAACTCGTGGATATCAAGCATGGGTATACACTCAGGATTATTTTTCGTATACACTCGTAATGGAATATAATATTCCATTAAATCATTTAAAAATACACCAGTGTTTGATATCCATAAGTTAGACTCACTTCCGCTGCGCGGGACACACCTATCCGACCCTAGGGGTCCTACATCTGCCTCAACAATATGAGCATATAGGACTGGGCCCAAAAAGAAATGAATTTCTTATAATATTCAATAAATAGAAAATTCATTTCATTCTACTAAATGGTCATATGGATTGATATGATCTTAAGTGTACAGCGAAATCCTGCATGGAAGGCTATGTCCTTTGATTTACAAATGTGAGGTTGCATAGCAATCCTGACCAGTAGCTACGTACTTTGGGGTCATGGTTTAATGTGTAGCTTGGGATGTTTTACATAAATATGGAGTTTACTCCTTCTTATGATAAGTAGAGGCATATCTTCATTAATGGTTGATTCGGTAGTTGAATGATTAGAGCGCTCAAGTCTTTCTATTAAAAATAGAAATATCAATATTCATATTAGTTTTGAATAATTATTCATTAGAGAATCAATGGGACTTGAGGTAAAAGTAATTAGAGGGGTGTAACGAATATTATGACCCTACTCTAATTATGAGATACTCGTGAAAGGTAAATCTGTATGCAAATATTATCTATCTACGACAACAAGAAGGCAACTTCAGGATTTTAGTGAATAACCCGAAGTTAATAATTTGAAATATTTAATTAAAGAGTTTAATTAATATTCCAGGATTATTAGAGCTCTAAACCGTAGGTCCATTTGGTCCCCGTGCTAGCTCGATATATTGTAGCAAATTAAATATAATTGGATAGTCCTATTATATACTGACACATATATATTATTATTAATGAGATAATATATATTTTATCACATATATAACTTTATATTATATTTAATATAAGGTTTTCATTAAATAAATGATTATAAGATAATCATTTAATTTAATATAAATATTAAATTATTTAATATATCATGTATGGAAATGAAGAATTTTTTAAATATTATTTATAAAAATTCAACATTTCATTCATGGCTTTTACACCTTATTTTGACAATCAATATTGTCATTATGATGACAATCAATAAGTTGGTTGTCACAAAAGTAGAAAAATGGGTGGCTGAATTTATAGAAAGTAATTAAGCTAGGTTTTGTTGTCTTGATTTTGAAACATTAACCCTAATAATAAAAAGAAAAATAAGTTTTTTTCTTTACAAAATTTTTGTAGAAACCGATTTCCTAACGCAACAAAAACGCATTAGGCACCCGAGATCGGCCTTTAAAAATTTCTATGCCGTTCCCTTTGCTTGGCCGAATGTGACCAGCTCCTTCACTGAAATTTTACTTATGTTTTTAGCATGATTTTAGGCCCCGACCAGTACCTGAACACCCCCCAAATAGTGGATTAAATCTAAACTGTTTTGGACCTGAATATGTGCCCAGCACAACCCTGAAACAACCATTGATTTTGGCTTATTCCAATAATATTTCAGGTCTGAATTTTCAATCATAACAACCCTCCAATAGCCTTCAAACACCCCTTAATTATTCCTAATTTTTAGGACAAGAAATAAAACCAAATGAGCCCCATTACACAAGATAACATGTGGTAGTAAGCAGAAAAACTGCTTAGTGTCATGTGGTGGTTAGTAAGGAGAATGAGATGGTTTTTCGTTCGACAACAAAAGGCCTTCCATGCTATGTGATTACGCCCAAAAAGTACTTGCGGTTATCGCAATATAGTTGGGGTATCGATTCCTCAGAGAGATGGTTATAAGGAACTAATTTACTTAAACAAAATGTTAGCAGTAACTTAATGGAAAAATAATGATTGAATTGGTAATATGAAATAAAAACTATGGAAAATACTTAAGAGTTGTCAGTAGAGAGAAACAGTAAAGCATCGGAAATCCCTCTTGTATCAACTTCCTATATTCAGTTATTGATTCCTTTTATTACTCAATTTAATGTTTCACATCCCAAACCAACAATCGGAAGATACTCAATTCAAAGAACATTAAATTCTAAGGTAATCGATTACTTTCTCTATGTTAACAACACACAAAGTTAACGTTATAACCTATCTAACTTCGATAATATACCCACAGGCAATACTGCAGCAGAATATCAACTTAGAAAACAACTTTACCAGTCAGAACTGGGTTCCCCAATCACACATAGAAGAAGCATGACTATTCCTATTTACCAAAAATCTCTGGGTTCAAAAATCGAAAGATAATAAAGAATAACAAAACATCAATTGTATTAAATGTTGAAAAGTATTTAGGAATCAAAAACATGAACATAAGAATCTAATTAAAAGATTTCATCCTTAGCTTTGCCTATGAGATTAGTTCTCAATATAGAATAGAGAAATAACCTTTATAGATCGGAGAAACATCATGTCTGTCATGAAGCTCCTCGTTCTCCTCTTATTAAATTATGTTTCTAACTCTTTGTTATGTGTTTCTTCTCTCTTTCTCTCCTCTTTTCTCCTCTTTTTAGGGTTTGGATGAACTTGGGTTTTATAAGGAAGTCTCAGAGTCATTGTGCGCATCAAACACATCTAAATTAGGTTTCTGGTGTCGCGGCTCTGGCAAGTGGCACCGCGGTGCCCAACTTGCTATATTTTGTATACGTGCATGATTCGTAGGCGCGTCACGATGCCAAGAATGGTGAGTCGCGACGCGTGATAGGCTTTCTAGTTTCGCTGATTCTGCGATTTAGCTCTTCCAGCGTGCTTCCGATGCGTCCGCAAGGTCCCGAAATATGTACAATTTCTTCAAGATTCATGTCCCATTACTTCCTATTAATAAAACATAAAAAAAACCATAATTAAGATTAAATACATGATAACCAAGCCAAATTAACGATGTTCAAAGTACACTTTCATGCACTTATCACAACCCCCAACCAGCTTATTGCTAGTCCCTTACAATTCAAGCGTAAAATAAAATAAGAACTAAATAAATAAAACTATCTAAGCCACTTTCGTAAGGACCACGATTGCATTTAGCATATGCAACAAGCCTTTAAACCCCTAGGTATCCCTAGTGGACGAGTTATAGTCTAATGAGGGCTTACAGTGACGACACCCACAAATGTCATTCAAAACATGCAATCATGCAAAAATAACAAAATGAAATAGTCCCAATAGCTACACATATTATTATCCTCAAAGAATGCCTAGTAATGAAATCAGAGAATATTCAAAGTACTCGATGCAACTCGAATCCAAGTCCTTGAACAAATCATCTAAGCTAGACTCACAATGTGTGTGTGTAAACGTTTATTCACAGCTTGATTTCTAGGTAAGCCAAGTCAATGATTTCGTTTAAAAATTGGGATCCGATGGGTCAAACCAACCTAAATATCTCAATTATGCTCTGTAATTGCCTTTCTGTGGGTATGATATATTTTTTTTTCCTTGTCTTTTTTTTTTTTTGAACTTTTATTTTCTTTTGTTTTTTTCTTTTTTCAACACACCTACCCTTTAAGGTAGCATTTCTCCTCATGGTGGTCCTAACACTCACCTATGGGTAGCTTCACGCTTATTGGTTATAAGTGGTTTAATTCATTTCTTTCGAGACTTTCTCTTTTTATTTTTAACCATACATCATATCACTATCAAATTAGGATAGACATCTAAGAAAACAGTCATTAATCGACATGCAATTTCTTTAACTAGTCACTTTGCCAACTACCTAGGTTCTTACTACTAAAAAGCTATAGTTAAGTGCTTACGAGCCTAACCTAGATTAACTACTCAAGGCATCAAATAAAAGTACATTAAAGAACTTATTGTTTCTAAATTTTCATCCTAAAACAAACAATATTCATCATTGGACTTATATTTTACTATTAAGGACAAAATACAAACTTTTTTTTTATATAATAGGTACTAGTATTATCACTACATGCCTACACCCCCACACTTAAAACTTGCATTGTCCTCAATGTAAGATAAATATAAAGAAAAATGATTAAGGAATAACACTACCACACATGGACTTGATCAGGCTTCTACTGGTGAGACTTGGGTTGTGTGAGCTGTGTAGGTTGCGCTAACACTTACATAAATACTCATGCAAATAATAAACAGGCAATTAGCACACAATAAAATAAAACTAAAGTAAAGAAAATGACAAAATAAAATAGAAATAAAATAGATAAAATAAATATAGATGTAAAGATTGCCTCCCGCTAGCGCTAAGTTTAACGTCTTCAGCCAGACGCAATCACCCAAGTGGTCATGGTGGCTTCCATGTAGTGGACCAAATAGTCTCATGTTCTTTCTTCTTCGGCGGACCTTGGTGATTAAGGCAAGTAAAGGAATTTTTGTCTGGTTGTGATAGTTTGTCCATGAATCCCCCAGAGTCTAATGATGGTTGACATTTGAGGCTGCACATATGGAAAAATTGGCTCAACCTCCTTTTTTTACTTTCCAGGGATCATCTTCAAGTGAGCACTAACTTTCATTTTTCTCTTTTTATGGTTCTTTGGAATCAGTTCCAGTTCGGAAGGTTAAATTCATGTGGTGTAAAGTCTGTCTCCAGTAAGACTGTGTCTATCAAGTATGTGTACTGGCACTCATTGTCATCTCGTGGTTGTTTCTCAACATGAAAAATATTCACCTCCAGTGTCATATTCCCAAATGATATCTTCATGAGACCATTTCTGCAATTGATAAGGGTATTAGTTGTAGCAAGAAAAGGTCTAGCTAAGATGATAGGCATTTTTGACTTAGTATTAACCACATACTGTTTGTCTAAAATCAGAAAATCAACATGATAGTAGAATTTATCAATTTGTAGTAAAACATCCCCAACTACTCCCTGTGGTGTTCTGATAAAGCAGTCAGCTAACTGTAAAACCATAGATGTAGGTTTAATCTCTCTAAGTCCGAGCTGCAGATAAATAGAATATGACATTAGATTAACACTAGCACCTAAATATAATAAAGCTTGACCAAACTCATTTGTGCCAATGTGGCAAGCAATAGTGGGGCATCCCAAATATTTTTATTTTAGTGGGGTCCTCTGCTCAATTACGGTACTTGCTTGCTCTATCAGGAATGTAGTCATCTCCACATGATGCTTTCTCTTTATGGTGCATAAATCCTTCAAAACCTTTGCATAACTGGGAACTTATTTTATCACATGTAACAAAAGAATGTTAATTTTTACCTGCTTTAAATGTTCTAGGATCTCACCATTTGGGTCTGTAGCTCTCGCATTGGGCCTAAGAACTTGAGGGAAAGGTACTCTAACTGGGATATATGTCACTTGTTCTTCTTGAGGAGTACTTTAACTACCATCCTTAGTGGCACCTACAGTGTTAGAGGTGTCATGCGTCCCTACCTCTTTATGACTCCTAGTGAATATGACATTAACACCTTTTACATTAGCTGCTTCATGATCAGCCTATGTCATGTGTTGCTCTTGTGGATTTGGTTGAGCCTGAGATGGAAAACTTTCCTTGTTCTTGCACACTCAGGACATTAGTCAATTTGGAGACTTAACTCTTAATCTCCTTATTGTCTTCAACTACCTGAGCTATCAATGACTAAACCTTTGATTGTTTTGCTCTAGGCCTCCACAAATGCTTTCTGGGCGTCCACTAATGCTTGCACAGTATCATCTAAAGAATTCCTAGGAACGGTATGTGTGTGACACTGGGGGCACTGTAACCTCTAGTTTGTGGTGTCTGACTAGGCTGTGGGGGCTGCTGTTTCCAACTAATATTGAGATGATCCTGCCAACTAGGATTATAGGTATCTGAATACGGTGTATAAGGCTTCTTGTATATCCCAAAGGTATTGCATTGTTCCTCATATGCTCCCCTCATCTCACCATATACAGGGCACTCTTGGGCTAAATGGTCATCCCATTACATACAAAACATACCCCTTGAGGTTTTAATTGATCTATCGCATGCATAGTCTTGCTATATTTAGCTTTTAAGGCTCCTAAATCCCTAGTTAATAGCTCAACCTGTGCATTAAGACTATCCTCTTCCCTAAAGTGGTGTATGCCTCTGCTAGAAGGAGTGGGGTGTGTCATGTCAATGCTATCTATGGTATTAGGTCCAATCCAAGTGTGAGATTTCTCAACTAGGTCATTTAAGTACTCTAACGTCTCATCAGGGTCTTTTCGGATGAACCCACCATTGCACATCGTCTCAAAAAATTGGCGCTCTCTAGGGGTTAGTCCGTCATAAAAATAACTTACTAAACGCAAACTCTCATACCCACGGTGAGGAAAACTAGCTAACTTCTCTTTAAACATCTCCCACATTTGATAAAGAGTTTCACTATCTTTCTGGGAGAAGGAATAGATTTATCTTTTCGGGGCATTCATTTTATGGTGTATGAAGTATTTTTTAAATAATGCATGTGTCATCTCGTCCCATGATCCTATTGACCGAGGCCTCAAAGAATACACCCAACATTTAGCTATATCCTTAAGGGAAAAAGGGAAGAACTTAAGTCTAATTGTGTCTATAATCCCAAACCGGTCATGGAAGGTAGCTACAACCTCTTTAAACTCTCTAATATGCATATAAGGGATCTCGTTCTCCAAACTATGAAAGGTTGAAAGACACTATATCATTCTAGGTTTAAAATCTATATGTGGTGCATTACGAGGAAACATTATGCACCATGGTGTATCTGTGTGAGTGGATGAAGATACTCTTCAAGAGTCCTCATGGATGGTCTCTCCTACTCACCCATGCTGTGTGTGCTAGATGTAGAGGGTGTGGCAAAAATATTATCAAACAGACCTTTTGAGTCTGAGTTTCCACTTCAATCCTAACAAATCTACCAAACATATCCCTACGTCTAAGCATGCAATTAAACACAAGTAAAACAAGGACATAAATAAAAGAATAAACTAAAAATAAATAAAATAAATAAAAAATCAAAACTAAAATTAAAACAGAAATAAAATAATAAATAATAAATAAATAAAAGGTGGAACGAACTTACCGCTTTTGTTGTTGACCAAGCAAACCTGCTCTTTTTGCTTGTAAACTGTCTCTCTGGCAATGGCGCCAAAATTTGATTATGCCCAAAAAGTACTTGCGGTTATCGTAGTATAGTTGGGGTGTCGATTCCTCATAGAGATGGTTACAAGGAACTAATTTACTTAAACAAAACGTTAGCAGTAACTTAATGGAAAGATAATGATTGAATTGGTAATATAAAATAAAAACTATGGAAAATACTTAAGAGTTATCAGTAGAGAGAAACAACAAAGCGTCGGGAATCCATTTTGTATCAACTTCCTATATTTAGGTATTGATTCCGTTTATTACTCAATTGAAGGAATCACATCCCAAACCAACAATCGGAAGATATTCAATTCAAAACACATTAAATTCTAAGGTAATCGATGATTTACTTTCTCTATGTTAACAACACACCGAGTTATCGTTATGACCTATCTAACGTTGAAAATATACCCATAGGCAATACTGCAGCAGAAGATCAACTCAGAAAATAACTTTACCAGATTAGTTCTTCATGTAGAAGAGAGAAAAAGCCTTGATAGATCGAAGAAGCATCATGTCTGGCATGAAGCTTCCTCGTTATTCTCTCTTGAAATTATGTTTCTAACTCTTTGTTACGTGTTTATTCTCTCTTTCTCTCATATTTTCTCCTCTTTTTAGGGTTTGGACAAACTTGGGTTTATATAGGGAAGTCCCAGAGTCATTTTGCGCATCAAACATATCTAAATTATGTTTTTGGTGTCAATGCTGCGGTGCCCAACTTGCTGGATTTTGTACGCGTGCAGGATCCATAGGCGCGTCGTGATGTCAAGAATGGCGCTTCGTAATGCATGGCAGGTTTTCTGGTTTCTCTGATTCTGCGATTCAGCTCTTCCCGCGTGCTTCCGATGCATCCGCAAGGTCCCGAAACATGTACAATTGCTCCAAGATTCATGTTCCATTGCTTCATAATAATAAAACATAAAATAAACCATAATTAAGATTAAATACATGATAATCAAGCCAAATTAGCGATGTTCATAGTAAATTTTCATGCACTTATCACTATGTCTCGCAACTGGCGGGACTCACAAACTAATCTCTAAACTCTTTAGAGATCAAAGTGTCACACAAGAATTTTTAGTTTTTTTTCTTCAACTTTTGAGAGAAAACTTAGAACATGAAAATGTGGCTAGGGTTTAGAATGATTTAGCCTCTTAAAAAGAAAATCATATTTTCTTTTTATTTAAACAAAACTCTTCCTCTTCACATTCCCTTAATCAAATTTCGGCCAGCCAAAGTCCAAGAATAACAAATTTTGCAACATTCAATCTTTAATTTAATGTCATTATCATGATAAAAATATGTTACAAAAATAAATTTGTTATTACCTTGTAAATAAAAAGACATAGCCTGCCATGCCGGAGTTCATAGTACACTCAGGATTTAGATCAATCCATAAATGACCATCTAGTAGATTGAAATGAATTTCTTTATTTAAAGAATATAATAAGAAACTCATTTCTATATGGGTCCACTCTTATATGATCACATCATATAAGGTGCCTTCATTCTCATGTCACCACATGGACGAATCCGGATCAAAGTCACCATACAATTATAAAATGGACCGCAGTTATAGATAAACCACAAATAAAGTACCCTATTTGTTTGCTCTCTATGAACTATTTTAGATTACTAACTTCAGACTTAAATCCTTTTGTGTATGACACTCATACACTAAGTCTGAAGACAGATGAATAACCAACGGTAAATAAGATAATTTAGAATATGCGATATAAAACAAACACTTTGATAAATGAATAATGCATCTTTTTATTTCATAAAATATAATTATATTTACATTACATGAAGCTCTAGGGCATATATCCCAACAATCTCCCACTTGTACTAGAGCTAATGGGACATTCAAACACTTAAGCCGACAAGGTCTTTATAAACAAATCAGCCAGGTTCTCGGCGAATGCAATCTTCATGACAAAAATATATCCTCTCTGCACCATCTCTTGGATGAGATTATATTTTCTCTTTATATGCTTTCACCTGTTATGGATTATTGGTTCTTTGGAATTCGATATTGCAGCACTATTATCGCAATAAAGTGTGAGTGGTTTATCCATATCTGGAACAATTTCTAGATCTACTAAGAACTTCTGGAGCCAGACTACTTCCTTAGCTACTTCGCAAGCGACTACATACTTAGCCTCCATGGTGGAGTCAATAATACATGATTTTTTTATGTTCCTCTACACAATAGCCCCACCATATATGGTAAACACTGATCCAGATGTTGATTTCCTATAATCGACATCCGTCTGAAAATGAGAGTCCGTATATCCCCTGAGGATCACATCCTCACCAGAATAAACAATCATATAATTTCTCGTTCTCTTAGATACTATATATATACACTCATCAAGATTTCCATTTAAGAATTCAGTCTTAATGTCCATCTGCAAAATCTCATAGTCGTAATATATGGCGATTGAAAAAAGAGTGCTGATGGGTTTGAGCATGGCTACTAGCGAGAAAGTCTCCTCATAGTCAACTTCCTCTTCCTAGTATAACCATTGGACACTAGCCTAGCCTTGAAGGTATGTACCTTTTCATTTACTCCCCTCTTCCTTTTATAGATTTTTTTTGCTACCTATGGGTTTTACCCCATCAAGTTGGTCTACAAGTTCCTAGACTGAGTTTGAGTACATAGACTCCATCTCGAGGTTCATGACTTTGAGCCATTCCTCTTTATTAGAATAATCAATTGCACTATAATAGGTCAATGGATCATCTACACCATCACTGGAAGTGACAACTTGTGTCTCTCTAACTCCTATATAGCGATCAGGTTGTCGTACAACACCCTCCCACTACGACTAGGTGGTAGATCATTTGGACAAACTTGCATATGATGCTCAGATGTCGAACATGCTATGTTTTTGTCAATAGTTGCTGACGATGGTGCACTAGTTGAACCAGTAAGTAACTCCTCGTGTAACACAGTAGCGTTTGTCGACACAAACACTTTTTTATCTTCAGGACTATAAAAGAACCCACCCATAGTCTCCTTAGGATTGCCTACAAATAGGCACACGTGAGAATGTGGCTCCAACTTAATAATCTTATTCTTCAACACATGTGCTGGACACCCCATATGCGGAAATATCGTAAACTAGTTTTACGACCACTCCACAACTCTAAGGGAGTCTTAGGAATAGACTTATAAGGAACTACTTTAAGGATATCCATTGTTTTTTGTAATGCATACCCCCCGAATGAACTAGATAGTGAGCTATAACTAAACAAAGATCTTATCATGTCTAGTAGGGTCCGATTTCTCCTTTCTGTAACACCATTTTACTATGGTGTTCCAGTTGCTGTGAGTTGGGACACTATCCATGCTCAACTAAGAGATCCTCAAAATATCTGTCAAGGTATTCTCCTCTATGATCTGATCATAGAATTTTGATCGTCATACCTAATTGGTTCTCAACTTAAGCATGATACTCTTTGAAATTCTCAAAAGTATATAACTTGTGTTGTATTAGATAAACGCACATATTTCTAAAATAATCGTCAATAAATGTGATGAAGTATTCATAACCACCTCAAGTGCTTACATTCATCGATCCGTAAATGTCCATTTAAGCGCTTGAGGTGGTTATGAATACTTCATCACATTTATTAACGATTATTTTAGAAATATGTGCGGAAAATATATCAATATTTACCACTCCTTTTACTTAATATTTTGTATAGTTTCTTGAGTTTTGTGAATATTTTGATGTGCTTTGTGTATTTTGTAGATAAATAAGGTTTCTGACTCACTGGAATCAAATCAAGGCCAAAATAGTGAAAAACGGACAAAAAGGGCAAAATTGGAATTTCTGCGTCGCGACGCGCACAACCTCCGCATCGCGACGTGCTGACATAATTAGCCTGCCGACATGCGTAATAATGAAGTCAGCCTCAATTACTATTCTGTCGACACGGGTCATCACCACATCATCACATGCGTCAGCACTTACATCATCGCCACGTCAGCATAATGATTCACTCTGCCGACATGCGTCATTGCTTATGTCTGCATGTCATCAGCGTCGCAACGCGCAAGCCTTCACGTGTCGCGACGTCGAGCCAATAATTTTACCGATAGCCACATGTTATCATCTCCGCAAAGCCACGTACATGTGTCGAAAATCAACGGCGCGTCGCGACGCGTGGGACCAATTTTGCCTATAAATTGAGGCCGAATTCATTTAAAAAATTCATACCTTCTTCTGGGGAATTCCTTAAGAATACTAAGAAGATTATATCTTGTTTATTTATTCACAGTTTTCTTGTATTTAATTTTTATTTTATGCAATAGATCTTTCTTAATTTTACTTTAAAGTATGTGGAGGTAACTCCCCTCTGCTGGGGTAAAAAGTAAAACTTTTATTAATATAATTTAGATTAATCTCCCTTAGTTATAATATATAAACTATTTTTAAAACCTAACTTAATGGGTTACCGCATTTATGGTCAGTTGGACTTAATTAAATTTATTTTAACCTGACTTAATTGGATACCACCTTTATGGTCGATTGAAATTAATCAAAAATATGACTTAATCATGATACCGCCTATATGGTCGGTTGGTAATGTCATGCAATCTATATATTATAATAAGAGAGATATCTAAATTAGAAGTTATAAAAGTGGATCCTCTAACCCCCATCATTTTATATTATTATTTATTTTTACCTTTTAATATTCAAGCTTTATTTTATGTCATTTACTTTATTTATGTCTTTAATATTCCTAGATATGTGTGGTAACTAAACCCCTTATCTAAGGTTGTGATGAATTCCAATATCATCGTTAATAAGTGGTTATTTTATGTTTTGGGTAATATAAAGATTTATTTATTGAGTCTTAAGCTTAATGCTTCTTGTTAACTGGCCACTAATAAGATTGATTTGGTAAACTTAAAATAAACTTGACAAAGGAATTTTAGGTTTCAGCCATAGACTCAATAGCTCACGATCTCACATTGGGGCAAGAGACTCTTAGGTAGATTTCATTCCAGGATATACATATACCTGTCGGGCGGGGGTAGCCATAATTGAAATTTAATCTTAATGAATTCAGGTAAATTGGTTAACATACACATATGATTAACTGGGTTATTTTGGGTGTTTCCATCTGACCATCAACATAGACTTTTGCATATTTTCGTGTTCCAGGTTAGTAAACTGATATATTGCAAAAACATGAGATAACAACTTCATATTTAAAAGATATTGAAAGGATTCACAACCCTAGATAGTTTCATAATATTTAATTTTCCTTTAATTTACTTTCACACTATTTTATTTACTTGTTTTCCTACAAAAATCACCATCCAATCAAAAATCAATCAATTAGATACTCGTAAACATTTAACTTTATAAATTGATAGCATATGTATTAAGTCCTCGTGGGATCGATATATTTTATACTACTTGAGCGATACGTGCGCTTGCATAACGTGTATGTTTATACACCGATCACCTTTTCCATTAAAAGGTCTCTTGATCATATTTCCTTCTAAACAGGATTCGCAGACTGGTAAAGTTCGAATCTTTAACTGGTTTAAAACTTCATTCTTTATCAACCTATCCAGTCAAGGCTAATATGACCAAGTCCAAGATGCCACAAATATATGTCATCGAGAGAAATCTTTTGGCGTTTTGTTTTAGGTTTTTCAAACATAAATATTTCAGTCTTGAGCAGTGAATTATGTGTTAACGATCTTAACACGTACAAATTATTTTCTGAGTTTCATGTGCATATACTTAATCCATTTCTACCAACAATAACCAAATTACTATTAAAAGAAACGGAAAAACTATCATCCAAAATTTTAGAGATAGAAATCAAATTCCTATGAAAATCGGTAATAAATAACACATAGTTAAATTTTAAATTACTATTATTGGAAAAAATTAAACTGGAAACTCCCACTAATATTGCTGAAATTGCATCCCATCATATTTTAGTCACCTTCAGTCAGGTCCCTCCATGAGTCAAGTAGCTGGAAAGAAGAAAAAACATGGTTAGTGGCTCCAGAATCAACGATCCATGGGGATTTATCATCATCCACTAATAGCGATTCGATGGCAAGTAAATCGTATTTACCTTTAACCTTCTTCTTTTTCAGCTCAGGAAGGTATTTAGGACAATTCCTTTTCCAATGGCCATCTTGTTGCTGTGGAAACACTTTCCTTTGGGCTTGGCACCATTGAAGCCCTTCTTTTTCATCTTCATTGGCTTTACCTTAGCCTTCCCAATGTCTTTCTTCTTGTTTTTGCTAGATTTAGAAGATTCGGTAATATTTTCCTCTCCACTAGGCTTATGAGGATCCACCAATATGGACTCGTAATGAGTTAGCTCATTTAGCAGCTGAGTCAAAGTAAAAGACAACTTGTTCATAACATAGTTGCTTTTAAATTGCAGGAAACTCTTCGGAAGAGTTTCCATGATCATGGTCATCTAGCTTCGCTCGTCAATACGAGCTCCATGAGTTTCGATCGTATTAAGAGAGGTCATCATACTCAAGACATGCTCTTTAACTTATGTCTCTTCCTTCATCATAGCGATCATCGCTGAGGCCATTGCCTCATGACGCTGTTGATCTATAGGTTGCCCGAATATTCCCTGCGATGACTCCATCACCAAAAATATTGTAGCTACAAGTTCATGCTTTACGGTAAGAACCTTGAACATCCATTCTAGCAAGTAGTAGTGAGCTTTCTCATTAGTCGTGACCTATTTTTGGTAGGCATCGCGCATAGCTTGGCCTGAGTTTCTTGCTGGCTCGGGAGGACACTCCTCCATCAGGACAAAAGTAAGGTTATCACATACCAGAATGGCATTTATATTACTTTTCCATTTTACATAATTTTCTCCTGTCAATTTATCATTAGAGAGAATAGCAATTAAATGACATAGCCTTCCATATATGGGCTTTATAAGTGCATTATGTTTTCAATTGGTATTATGGATGGAAACCCAGATGTAAATTCCGTAGTCGATTCCGAATGGACGGTAGTGTTGTCTGTACTCGGAATACAATTCAATGTATCATTGGAAATTATAACGCGCTTATATTTATTACATAGTTTAATTAAAATTTATCCATTTGTTGAATTTTAAATTTTAAACTTGTTAGTTAACTAATATTTTAAGTGTTAAAATTAATTAAGTCAATAAATCAAAATTAATTAAATTAGTTTAATTAAGTAAAATGTTAGTTGAGACTAATTGTAGGACACAGAACTTGACGACGCTGCTCTAGGCTCGCGGCCCAGTTGGGAGTACGAAATAACATGGAGTCGCCACCCGGTGTGAACCGGGACAAAGATTTAAGGCCGCACTCACCCCTCGCAAGGGAATACCTCAAACTGTTGGGTTCGGAATGGTCCCTTACTTATGCCACTTGTAATGATGTGATTTGTGCAATATCTTAACCGAATCTATTCAACATTCATGCTCAAGGGTAACCTATGTCTAGTTCATGTTCATAAAGATAAATCCTATGTTTAAGTTTGCATGCTCGGAAAGTAAGTCCTCATAACACACGACAACACACGGCAATCTCATGAACATACTTCAACTATGTAATGCGGAAAACAAATAACAATATAAACACAATGAAAATTCTAAATGCAAAATAAATAACTAATCATGCTTAAAAATAAACAACTAAATCATGCCTAAAAAATAAATAATAAACTAAGCTAAATCATGTTTTAATAACAAATAAATAACCTACGAACTATAACATGTTCACACACAAGTTTGGATGAAACGAAATACATGTCTCTTAAGTGGTACATGGCATTGTATCCCGAGTACAAACCGCACTACCGTCTATTCGGATTCGGCTACGGAATTTACGTTCGGGTTTCCATCCTATATACCACAAAAGGGAACACATATTCCGCTCATCCAACAATCACATCATGCCTCAACAAACGACTCTCATGCGATAATATTTTAAAATAAAGAAAAATAAACAAAAGATAATAAATAAAAGGGTGCCCTCAGGTCTAACCTATTTTGTTGTCTCAAGAAAGGGCGTTACACGTCCGTTGGAAGGGTGAATGATCCGAAACTCTTTCGGTTCACTAACTCAACTTTTTTCCTCGCTGTTTCGCTGTTTTGGGTTGCTGTTTTCACTCCGTTTCGCTGCTATTTTGAGGGTATTTTCTGCTTACTATTTTGGGTTAATTCGGTGACTGTTTTGCGGGGTTTAAATGGGCTATTTTACAGGTGCAGTTTGCGGGTGTAATGCGGCAGTTTTGGGCTATTTTCTGGACAGTTTTAGGGCTTATTTGTGCGGTGAACATGGCAGTTTAGTGTGTAGTTTACTGGGCAATTTAGGGGACTAAATATGTGCAGTTTTGGGTGTGCTGAAGGCTTGTTCTGGAGGGCAGTTTAAGCGGTGACTTGCGTGAAGGTTGGGTGAGTGTGAAGAAGGCTTACGTGTTGAAGGTGTGATTTGGCTTCGTGAATGGCTAGGGTTGCTGTGGAAATTAATGGCGTGAAGAGGCTGTGAGGGTTAGGTTTAGTCAGCAGTTTTTGTCTATTTGTAGCTCAGTTTTATGGATGCCGTGAAGTTAGGTGGCCTTTGTGCGTGAGTTGGCTCCGTGAATGAGAGTTGGGCAGATTTTGGAGTTGAGTGAATTTGGAGGCGTGGAGGCTGTGCAGAGGGTTAGGTGTGGACGTGATTTGTTGAATGAGAATTAGTGCGTGAGCGAGAAGGACAAGGTGAATGGAGGGTGACGTGCAGCTTATGGCTGTTGTGAAGTGTGGGTGTGCTGAAGGCTAACACGTAAAAGGGGCTGGTGAGTGTAGCTGGCGTGAGTGGGGGGATGCAAAGGCGAGGTAAAGGTGGGCTATGTGGCGTGTTGATACGTGAAGGGGTGTGCAGGTGGCTAAGTAGCGTGTTGATGCGTGAAGGGGTATGCCGGCTGTGAGTGTGTTTTATTTGTCAGGGGTGAGTGTTGCTTACGGCGTGAAGGAGATGAGAGATAGCTGAGCGTGGGGGCAGGAGAGAGAGGAAGAGAAAAGTATTTTAGGGTTTCGGTTAGTGTCTTTTTATTCTCTTTTGTTCTGGTTTGTGGTCACTGCCGAGAGAGAGGAGAGGGGTTGCAATGGTTGGGAATATGTTATTTTTATAGTGATTCATTAGGGTTTGCATGGCTTTTAAAAAGGAAAGAAATCAAGTAATTTAATTTGTGTTTAATTTTAATTATTTAAGGCAAGAAATTATTTTATTTTGGTTGGTGATTTAATTAAAATTAGGAAGTGATTTATTTTAATTTTGGAATTTAGTTTAATTAGATTTTAATTAATTTAATTGGTTTTAATTTAATTTTAATTTAATTTAATTTGTGACATGTGTTTTAATTTAATTTAAGTTTAATTTGTGACATGTATTTTAAATGTTTTAATTATTTAATTTGTGAGATGTGTTTAAAAACAAAGGTCCAACAAGCGAACCCGAAGTGAAACAAGCGAGTTAAATATGACAAAATGCTAATTTCCAACTTTACCCTTATATACAACTGAAAAGGTAGTGTCTCCATACGAGACTCATCATCGGGCCTTATATGCAAAAATGCAGTGCCTACAGTCGCCCCCACTTTGATGGGACTTGTGCAGTATGTAATAGTGACAATCCTATCAAAGTTATGCAATACATTTTTACTTACCTGGCTCGCCAGCTGCCACCTGACTTGTCTGTTGCTTCGAACTGAGTTGATATGGTGGTGAGGTGCCTCGACCTCTAGGCTTTGTTCACGAACCACCGAATGTGAACTGTGATGATGATGCAGTGGGCCTTCGACCCTGGGACACATCCCAGAACTGCAACCGACAACGGGGGCACCTCGACCCTGGGCACCTCGACCCAATACCACTGACAAAGTGGGCCTCGCCCTCAAACTGATGATGTAGTGGGCCCTCGACCTTGGGACGCATCCCGGAACTACAACCGACAATGGGGGCACCTCGACCCTGGGCACCTCGACCCAACACCGCTAACAATCGGGACCTCGCCCTCAATATGATGATGTAGTGGGCACCTCGACCCTGGGACGCATCCCGGAACTACAACCGACAACAGGGGCACCTCGACCCTGGGAACCTCGACCCAACACCACTGACAATACGGACCTCGCCCTCAATATGATGATGTAGTGGGCACCTCGACCCTGGGACGCATCCCGGAACTACAACCGACAATGGGGGCACCTCGACCCTGGGCACATCGACCCAATACCGCTGACAATAGGGACCTCACCCTCAATATGATGATGTAGTGGGCACCTCGACCCTGGGACGCATCCCGGAACTACAATCGACAACGGGGGCACCTCAACCCAACACCGCTGACAGTAGGGACCTCGCCCTTAATATGATGATGTAGTGGGCACATCGACCCTAGGACGCATCCTGGAACTACAACCGACAACGGGGGCACTTCGACCCTGGGACGCATCCCAATACCGCTGACAATAGGGACCTCGCCCTCAAACTGATGATGACGTTAGCCTCGCCCCCAAAACTGATACAGATGTGGGCCTCGCCCTTAACTGATACTGATGTGGGCCTCGCCTTCAAGTGATACTGATGTGGGCCTCACCCCAAAACTGATACTGATGTCTTCATACTCGGAGTGTCGTACCTGACTGATCTGATATCTCCATACCCGGAATGTCGTACCTGGTAAACTGATCTGATGTCTCCATACCCGGAGTGTCATACCTGGCAAAACTGATACTGATGTCTCCATACCCGGAGTGCCATACCTGGCAAAATTGATGCTGATAATGATGTGGGACACACCCCTAGAGTGTCATACCCGGCAAGATTGATACTGATGCTAATATGGGCCTCGCCCCCAGAGTGATGCTGATGTGGGCCTCGGCCCTGGGATTCATTCCTTGGATTCATTCCAAATTTTGACGACGTGGGCCTCGGCCATAGGATTCATTTCCTGGATTCATTCCAAATTTTGATGATGTGGGCCTCGGCCCTGGGATTCATTCCCAAAACTACTGACAATATGGGCCTCGACCCTGGGATTCATTCCCGATGCTGCTAACAATGTGGGCCTCGACCTTGGGATTCATTCCCGATGTGCTGATAATATGGGCCTCGACCCTGGGATTCATTCCCGATGCTGCTGATAATATGGGCCTCGATCCTGGGATTAATTCCCGATGCTGCTGCTAATGTGGGCCTCGACCCCTGCTTCATCCTCAAACTAATACTATTTTGGGCCTCGCCCCCAGACTGATACTGATATGGGCCTCGCCCCAAACTGATACTGATTTGGGCCTCGCCCCATGCTGATACTGATATGGGCTTCGCCCCAAACTGATACGGATATGGGCCTCGCCCCCAGACTGATACTGATGTGGGCCTCACCCCAAACTGATACTAATGTGGGCCTCGCCCCCAAATTGATGGTGATGTGGGCCTCGCCCCTAGGACTCATCCCCAAGACTGAAACTGATATGGGCCTCAACCCTGGGACTCATCCCCGAAACTGACTGATATGGGCCTCAACCCTGGGACTCATCCCCAAAACTGATTCATTTTTGAAACTGACTGTACTGTTGCTGCTTCAGATTGGCTTGTCTTTGCCGCTTTTCTTTTTCTTCTTCAAAACCTGTGAATACAAAACAAAACAAACACAAAAAGAATGGAAAAAAGCGTTACGTGTATGCCTGCATGCATGAATGAATTTCCTATTCTGTTGGGTTAGGTCTTCCGCCAGTTCTCCAGGTGATTGCACACTCTTCTCTCTGGTATCATGGCTCAATTTCTTGTTATCTCCCGGATTCACGAGGTGGTAGACTAGTCACTCCCAGCCTTGATTTAGCTTTATGTTCTCCGCTATTTGCACTTGGTCAAGATGAACCACATGGTGGGGCCTTCCATATCATCATACTATATCACATGCTACGGAATAGTCCCAATAGTTACACATATTAATGCCCTGAAAGAATGCCCAGTATTGAAACCAGAGAACCTTCAAAACACTCGATGCAACTTAAATCTAAGTCTTTGAATAAATGATCTAAGCCATACTCAAAGTGTGTGTGTGTGCAAAGGTTTTTTCACAGTTTAATCCTTAGGTAAGCTAACTCGATGATTTCGTTTCAGAAATAGGGATCGGTGGGTCAAATCAACCTAGAAGTCTCAGGTATGATCTGCAATTGCTTTTTCGTGCTCAATGTGGTATGACCTTATTTTTCTTTTCTTTTGTCTCTTTCTTTTCTTTCATTTTGAACTTTTTCTCCTTTTTTTCATTTTTTTTTTTTTCAACACACCTACACTTTAAGGTAGCATTTCTCCTCTTGTAAAAGGAACAGTTTCTTAAGACACCTTAAGCAGTTGAAGAGATGAGACATATACTACATGCCTCTGTTGGAAGTCTCATACATGATATGTTTTGCTACGCACGAGACCGAACATCAGTTATTCAGTAGAAGTGGTCATTAATTTTCAGTCTAACCTATGATTAGATCAGTGGGTAACTGTAAGACATGTTATCAGTATCTTAAAAGTACGAGAGACTATATATTTGTATAATCTAGAGAGGATATGATCCTTAAAGGATATACAGATTTTGATTTTCAGACGGATGTAGATAATGGGAGATCAACATTTGAATACGTATTCACCCTTGTTGGTGGAGCCATAGTATTGAGGAGTATAATGCAATCTACTATTGGGAACTCTACCATGGAGGCTGAGTATTAATCGATGTAATCACACACGTAACGCAAGCTCATGTATCGATCAAGTAGTATAAAATAAATTAAATTTATTTGAAATTAAATTTATTGAAATTAAATTTCTACAAGTATCTAAAAATTAATTGTTGTTTGGTTGGTGATTTTAACAAAAGATAAGTAATTAAAACAATGCAAGAGTAGATTCTAAAAAGTAATCAATATTATGAAACTATTTAGGGTTGTGAATCCTTCCAATATTTTTCTAAGGATGAAGTGATTATCTTATGTTTGTGTAATATATCAGTTTATTAACTTGGAGAACAAAGATATGCAAAAGCCTCTATTTATGGTCAGATGTAAACACCCAAAGTAAGCCAATTGACTATATGTCTATGTTAACCAAGAAACTCTTGAATTCATTAAGATTAAGTTCCAATTATGGCTACCCACGCCCGACATGTATATGTCTATCCTAGAAGGAAATCTCCCCTAAGGTGAGATCGTGAGCTATTGAGTCTAAGGCTGAAACCTAAAATCTTTTCATCAAATTGATTTTAAGTTTACCATATAAATCCTATTAGTGGCCAGTTAATAAGAAGCATTAAGTTTAAGACTCAATAAATGAACCAAAACATTACACAAGACACAAGACAAATCAACTTATAAAACCATTGATATTGGAATTCATCATAACCCTAAATATTGTATTTAGTTACAACACATACCTAAGACTACTAAAGACATAAATAAATAAATAAAACATCATGCAATAATTTGAAAACTAAAAAGTAAAAATTACAACAATGGAATAAAATGCCGGGGTTTTGGGATCCACTTTTATTATTTAAAATTTAGAAATATCATTTATTATAATATATAAATTTGCATTATATTACTATCCGACCATATAGACAGTATCCTGATTAAGTCATATTTTAATTAATTTCAACCGATCATAAAGGCGGTATCCAATTAAGTCAAGTTAAAATTAATTTAATTAAGTCAAATCGACCATAAAGGCAGTATCCAATTAAGTCAGGTTTTAAGATAATTTATATATTATAGAATAAGGGAGATTAATCTAAATTGTAATAATAAAAGTTTCACCTTTCACCCCAGCAGAAAGAAGTTACCTACTAATGATTTTAGTAAAACAAACAAAGTTTTATTACTAAAATAAAAATTAAATACAAGAAAACTAAAATTAAACAAACAAAATACTATCTTCTTAGTATTCTAAGGAAATTTCCTAGGAGAAAGTATGAGTTTTACATCAAATTTGGCATATTATTTATAGGCAAATATAAAGTCTTCCACCAATTTCTCCACAAATTTCTCCACCAAACATGAAACCAAATATGGCACCAAACATGGCACCAAATTCGCATATTTGGTGGAATTTTGACAATTGTAAATTGTCATTTTTCATTTTTTTTTTGTTTGTTTTTGATAATGACTTTAATAATTACACATAACACACTTTGGATTTTTCATCAATTTTGTTCTTGAAAAATTCATAGTTCGAAATTCTTATGAACATCAAGTTGTAGATCTTTCAGTCTTCTTTCATCTGGAACTTGAATCATCTCAATCCGATATCAGAGTAAAAGGTTATGGCCAAAATACGAAAATTACGCAAAGCTGAAATTTCTGAAATTGTACATTATTTGAACGCCATTTCAAGTTTCCAACCTCCAAAATCCAAATAACAAGTCTAGTTTTTGCCCTTCTTTGTTCCACATTTCGTCCTGATTGATTCCATTGAGTCCTGATTTTATTTTATCTTTAAAATAAATAAAAACACAACAAAACACTCATAAAATTCGAGAAACTATACAAAATATTTAAGTAAAAGGGAAATATTGATATATTTTCCGCTCATCACACCCCCAAACCTAACATTTTGCTAGTCCTCGAGAAAAACAACAAAATAAAATGAAATAGGCAACTTTAAAATAAATTAACCTAAGCCAATTTCGTAGGCATCATGGTTTCATTTAGTGTATGCAACAAGTCTTTAAACCCCTAGGTGTCCCTAGTGGACGAGTTATAGTTTGGTGAGGGCTTAAAGCGATGATACCCACAAACGTCAATCAAATGTAAAATAAATCACACAAACAAAATAAACAAGTTAAAAAGTAAAATTATTATCCAAGTTAATAATTGTTTTCTTTCTTTCTAAATTACTAAATAAATAAATTCACCTATACTTTTTACCATTCTCAAAATACACAACCAACAAGGTATTAATCAACTCATTGTGCCCACAATATTCATAAGTATAATTGAAAAATAGAGTAATATTTTTGTTCTAAAGTTATATTGGAATTCACTAAAGGTTTAATCATTAAATATCCCTAGTCGTAGTATTATCGAGACATGACATCGATAATGCGGAATAGGCTAGTATTACACTTGTGCACGTTATGGAAGTGTAACATCATAGTTCTCATATATTTGGGTATTGGATATCATGCAAGTGTAATAGGAGGTTCTGTTTAGGAAACAGCTTCGCTCTGGATAGACCCCGCGGAATCCTATTAGTAGTATGACTATGTGTCTATGGGAATCTGCATCAGGGTAGGTGTATTTGGTCTTAACCTGAGACTTGCATCGCTAATACTTGCGACAATCAGTATGCTTTGGTTTTGGTCGTCCAGGGCTTTAACAGGTTCTGTGTACGCCTCTTCTGGGTTTATTGAGAATCGTAGTGTATTGGGTGTGATGTCAAGATGGAAGTATCACTTCAGTCATATGGAGATGATGATCACGCAGAGATACATAACTTATACTCTATTATGTTGCAACTATTAGGATAATAAGACAAGGTCATGATTATCCGATTAAAGAGACTAATTGCTAGCATGTGACATCTGATATTGGATCGTAATACACAATACTACGTATACTACGCCTGACAAAGATTATATATTCCTTAAAAGAATATTTCTGGAGAATTTGGTAGGCACGGTGTTTTGCTAGAAGCCAACCATGTTTTGTAAATCGGTAAGAACGTGGTACTGGGTACGCACGTGTTCGGATAGTCCAACGCGGATTTGCTGCCAACATATCCATGGATATCATGGGTCGCTTCCCGAAGATTCACCAATGACGTATGACTCGAACAAAATTAATCTAGGATTAATTATGAGAGAGAGAAAATTAATCTAGGATTAATTACTGTGAGGAATTTATCTGGGATAAAATTCAAATAGAAAAGAAGAGAACGATTAATTTGGAATTAATCGATTACATAATATATTCGATATATTAAATGAAATTAGATTTCATGGCGGAATTAAAATTGGATTTTAATTCAGGAGAACGAATTAATTTAGAATTAATTCGTAAGCGACTTTAATATTTAATTAACATCGCAACGAAAAATTCGTTAATTCGGAATCAACGAACCCGAGCCCGATATGTGTTTTGCGAGCCCACTCGGATTTGAATTAAGTGGGGCCCACATCAAGTCACATCACTAGTCAAATACTTACCTTTATGGTGATGGAAGTTAGTGAGGATATTAGTTGGTAACCTGTAAGTTACCCAAGTTAGACTTGTGATAGACATTTACCAACTTGAATTTTGTAAATGTTTTTTTTTTTTAAATCAAATATACATTAAACAAAATTGAAACACAACACACTCTCTCATTACTCACCAAGGCCGAATCATTCCCCCTCTTTTCTCTCAAATTACCGAGACCTAGGGTTCTAGTTTAAATGATTTTTGCTTCAAAAATCTTGGTTGCTAGCACATTAAGGAGTCTACAAAGGTGATAGGGAAACTTTCCCATTGATTTTGGAATTCAAAGATAAAGTTTGGAGCTCAACATACAATCAAAGGAGAGCTTGGAGTACTTCTCAAAGGAGGAAATTTTTTTGTTTTCTCCACATCCATATTATTGACAAATGTAAGTATTTTTTCCGCAATCTTACTTCGAGTATTCACACAATTTATGCTTAATAGATCCTTGGCATGTTCTAGGAGAACCCAACATTGTCAATTGTATCTACATCTAAAAAGAAAACTAAAGGTTAAGATCCAGATTTATCTGACGCATCTTACCATGATCATCAAACCAGTTCAACTTGGAAATGATAGGGTCAATATTTGGTTCAAATGGAAATCTGATTGTACCCCGAGTATCCATCCAGAAAGTAGTAGAAATCATGCCCCACCAATCTGTCTAGCATCTGGTCAATGAATGGTAGCAGGAAATGATCATTCCGTGTGGCTTTGTTCAGCTTCCTGTAGTCCATACACATTATCCATCCAGTCATTGTTCTTGTTTGAATCAGCTCGTTCTTTTCATTGGTGACTACAGTCATTCCTCATTTCTTGGGTACACATTACATAGGACTCACCCAAGAGCTGTCAGAGATGGGGTAGATGATTCCTGCATCTAACCATTTAATGATTTATTTCTTTACTAATTCTTTCATGATTGGATTCAGTCTCCGTTGATGCTCCACTGTGGCTTTATACTTGTCGTTCATCAAAATTTTATGTATGCAAAATGATGGACTGATGCCTCGAATGTCTGCTATAGTCCAGCCAATAGCTCTCTTATGCTCGTGTAACACTCTCAACAACTTATCTTTCTGCACCAACGTTAGTGACAAAGAAATAATCACAAGTAAATTAGAAGAGTTCTCCAAGTATGCATACCTGAGATGGCTCGGAAGTGGATTTAGTTCCAGCTACGGTGGTTCTTCTATCGAGGGTTTGACTCGCTCCTTTTTTGGTAGTTCCAAGATTTCCACATGTGGTGTCGATCTGAAGCGAGAGGCTCTATCAAGATAGTTGATGCATTCCAGAATATCATCATCCAATTCTCTTTCAGTCATGTTGGTGATGCATGCTTCAAGTTTGTCATTGGAAAGTTGCATTGCATATGTGTTCTGGATGATACTATCTATTACATCAAGTCTAAAACATTCCTCCTCTCGTTCATCATTTAGAAATTTCATGGCCTTGAAAACATTGAATGTTATTTATTGGTCATGTACCCTCATGGTTAGTTCACTTTTTTGTACATCAATGATGGTTCAACCTGTAGCCAAGAATGATCTTCTGAGGATGATGGGTATATCTTTGTCTTCCTCCATGTCAAGGACAATGAAATCTGCTGGGAAAATGAATTTGTCGACTTTGACAAGCACATCTTCCACTACTCCTCTTGGACATGTGAGTGATCTGTCAGCAAGTTGCAGAGTGACTGAGGTGGGCTTTGATTCTCCAAGCTGCAGTTTCCTGTAAATAGACAAAGGCATCAAGTTAATACTAGCAACTAAATCACACAAGGCCTTACCAAAGTAATGTTCTCATATGGTGCAAGGGATGGTGAAACTGCCAGGATCCTTCAACTTTGGGGGGAGCTTCCTCTGAATGATGGCACTGCATTCTTTTGTCAATGCTACAATCTCGTAATCTCCCAATCTTCGCTTTCGTAACAGAATATCTTTCATGAATTTAACATAACTAGGCATCTGCTCCAACACTCTGCAAATGTAATATTGATTTTTGAATATCTCCAGGAATCGAGCAAATTGCTTGTCCAGTTTGTGTTTCTGGAGACGCTGTGGAAAAGGTGGAGGTAGAGTAAATCTTTCTCTATCATTTTCTTTTGCCTCTTTTTCCTCCATCCGTGGATCTTATTCATTTCTTTCTTTTGGAACTTCCTCAGTAGATGTCTTGACTCCAACATCTTTATTGATTTCAGTGCCGTTTTTCAAAGTGATGGCATGGCATTGCTCCTTCCCTCTATTCCTTGGATTTGGTTCTGTGTTGCTAGGAAGGGTACCTTACAGTCTTAACTCTGAGAATTGGCCAGTTGTCCTAATTGATTTTCCAGTGCCTTTATAGAAGATGTTTGATTTTGAACCACAACTACTAAAACGTCGTATTTGGTTTCTTGCTTTTTCATCTAGGCAAGCACTTCTGCTATTCCTAGTTCTTTTTCATACTCCTAGACTTTATTCTTCTGTTGGAATCCGGGTGGTGGATTGTTCATTTGCCCTGAAGTGTTGCTCTATGCGAAATTATGATGATTCCTCCAACTTGGGTTGTAGGTATTGGAATATGGATTGTTTCCCTGTCTGTTGAAGTTGCTGACATAGTTCACAGTCTCATCATATTGGTTGTAATATTCTGCCTCTGGTTCTCCTCTATATAGTGAACTTGTTGATACAACATTAACTTGCATGCTAAGAGTTTTGAGGCAATTGCATATCTGATCCAGCTTAGCATTCACAGCTGTGTTGACCCATACTTCATGGATTCCTGTTATTCGATGGATCATTCTCCTCTCTGTAGGCCATAAGGAAATATTGTTAGCCATTTCTTCAATTAAGTCACAAGCTTGATCTTCTCGTTTTGCCATTAATGCTCCTCCAGCAACATCATCTACTGTGGTTTTCATCAATCCAGAAAGTCTATTGTAGAAGGTTTGGACTTGAAGCCACTTTACAATTTCATGGTGAGGACATTTTCAGAGCAATTCTTTGTATCCTTCCCAAGCTTCACAAAGGGATTCTGAGTCTTGTTGCACAAAAGATGTGATGTTGTTTCTCAACTTTGCTGTTATGGCTGGGGGAAAGTATTTTACAAGGAACTTAGTAGCAAGAGTGTTCCAAGTTGTGATTGAATCTGCTGGTAGTGAATGAAGCCAAGCCTTAGCTCTGTCTTTCGATGAATATGGGAACACACACAGACGTATTGCTTCTTCTCCCACTTGGTTGTAATTGAATGTGACACAAACTTCCAAAAAGTTACTGATGTGGGCATTAGGATCTTCGATTGCACTTCCCTCAAACTGAACTGGCTGTTGTATAATCTGAATGCATGTTTTGATGTCACAAGTATTTACAGGTAAGAGAGCAAGTACAATGCATGATATGAAGCCGTCAACCACCTGAATTATTTTGTCTCAAATGGGAATTAGTGGTACTACTTCCAAAGGTTCAGGTTCTTGATTGTTCATATTGATCAGTGCTTCTTGATCTTCTCGTCTTTCCCTTCTCAACTTTCTGATAATTCTTTCAATTTCTGGGTCAAGCGGACGGATTTTAAAGCTTCTACTTCTTCTCATGTGTTGTCTGAGAACCTGAAACACAAGAAAACAAAAATAATAAGTAAAAATAAATTAGACACAAGTAAGGTATCTAACCATAAAATTAATAGTAAAAGATAAATAAATCCCCGACAACGGTGCCAAAAACTTGATCGGTGTAATCACACACGTAACGCAAGTGCATGTATCGCTTAAGTAGTATAAAATGTATTGATCCCACGAGGACTTAATATCTATGCTATTAATTTATTGAAGTTAAATTTCTACAATTATCTAAAAATTGATTGTTGTTTGGTTGGTGATTTTAACTAAAGACAAGTAATTAAAACAATGCAAAAGTAAATTCTAAAAAGTAATCAATATTTTGAAACTATCTAGGGTTGTGAATCCTTCCAATATTTTTCTAAAGATGAAGTGAACATCTTATGTTTGTGTAATATATCACTTTATTAACCTGGAACACGAAGATATGCAAAAGCCTATGTCGATGGTCAAATGCAAACACCCAAGGTAACCCAATTAACTATATGTCTATGTTAACCAAGAAACTCTGAATTCATTAAGATTAAGATCCAATTATGGTTACCCACGCCCGACAGGTATATGTATATCCTAGGAAGGAAATCTCCCATAAGATGAGATCTTGAGCTATTGAGTCTAAGGCTGAAACCTAAAATATCTTCATCAAGTTCATTTTAAGTTTACCATATCAATCTTATTAATGGCCAGTTAATAAGAAGCATTAAGTTTGAGACTCAATAAATAAACCAAAATATTACTCAAGACACAAGACAAATCAACTTATAAAACCATTGATATTGGAATTTATCACAACCCTAGATATTGTATTTACTTAGAACACATACCTAGGACTACTAAAGACATAAATAAATAAAACATCATCCAATAAGTTGAAAGTAAAAATTACAACAATGAAATAAAATGCTGGGGTTTGGGGATCCACTTTAATTATTTAAAATCTAGAAATCTCATTTATTATAATATATAAATTTGCATTATATTATCAACCGACCATATATGGGGTATCTTGATTAAGTCATTTTTTTTTTTAATTTCAACCGACTATAAAGGCAGTATCCAATTAAGTCAGGTTAAAATTAATTTAATTAAGTCAAACCGACCATAAAGGTGGTATCCAATTAAGTCGAGTTTTAAGATAATTTATATATTATAAAATAAGGGAGATTAATCTAAATTATAATAATAAAAGTTTCATCTTTCACCCCAGCAGAAAGAAGTTACTTACTCATGCTTTAAGTAAAACAAACAAATTTTTATTACTTAAATAAATATTAAATACAAGATACTCTCTTCTTAGTATTCTAAGGAAATTCCCCATAAGAAAGTATGAGTTTTACATTAAATTTGGCATGCAATTTATAGGAAAATATAAAGGCTTCCACCAATTTCTCCACCAAACATGGCACCAAATCCTCCACCAAACATGCAAGCATGTTTTGTGGAAGTTTGACTATTGTAAATTGTCATTTTCCATTTTTTATTTTATTTTTGATAAAGACTTTAATAATTACACATAACACACTTTCGATTTTTCATCAATTTCTGTCTTGCAAACTTCCGAATTCGAAATTCTTATGAACATCAAAATTGTAGATCTTTGAGTCTTCTTTCATCTGTAACTTGAATAACCTCAATCCGATATAGGAGTAAAAGGTTATGGCCAAAATATGAAAATTGCACAAAATTGAAATTTTCGAAATTTTACTTCGTTACAACACCATTTCAAGTTTCTAACCTCCAAAATCAAAATTTCAAGTCTAGTTTTTGCCCTTCTTTGTTCCACATTTCGTCCTGATTGATTCCATTGAGTCTCAATTTTATTTTATCTGTAAAATAAACAAAAAAACATCAAAACGTTCATAAAATTTGAGAAACTATACAAAATATTAAGTAAAAGGGGCAGTAAATATTGATATATTTTCTACTCATCAAGTATAAAGCAGCTTTTGAAGTAGCTTAGGAAGTAGTATGGCTCCGAAAATTCCTGTAAGATTTGGAAGTAGTTCCAGACATGGATAAACCATTCACACTTTATTGTGATAATAGTGGTGCAGTGGTAAATTCTAAAGAACCAATAAGCCATAAGAGAGGAAAGCATATAGAGAGGAAGTATCATCTCTTTAAGGGGATGTTACAGATACCATTCTATAGAGAATCTAACTGATCTATTTATAAATACCTTGTTAGCTAAAGTGTTTGAAGGTCACCTAGAGAGTCTAGGATTGTATGACATGTTCTATTTGCTATAGTGCATGTGGGAGATTGTTAGGATATATGTCTTAGAGCTTCATGTAATGTAAACATAATTATTATTTTTTGAAATAAAAGATGTATTATTCATTTATCAAAATATTTGATTTGAATTGAATATTGTAAATTATCATGTTTACCCTTGATTACTCATGTGCCTTCAGACTTAGTGTATGAGTGTCATACACAAGAGGATTTAAGTATGAAATTA